>CM076580.1:1409932799-1410192449 GCA_034641835.2 Pinus albicaulis | reverse complement strand
TTCTCTGAGTTCCTTGCCACCAACCACACCTTGTGGGGTTAAAGGCTTTTCCCGCTAACTGTAGGTAGGTGTAGGCAACAAGTGATAACATTTTTGGCGTCGTTTCCAGAGACAAGTCTTCTTGTACCTGGGAAATCGACTAACTTTTGGTTTTGGCATATTTGAATTTTTAGATTTAGATTCTTGCTCAAGTGGCGACTCCACTCAATCCTAATTTTGCAAGAGTCTCTACTAGGAGAAATTCAAGTGGTTTATTTAGCCCCTCTTGATCCTGAAAGGGTTTAGAGAGAGGTTAAATAGACTTTCTCATAGTAGAGCTCTTGCTAGTCTTGGGCAAGAGGCTATTTCTGACATTCATTTGTTGTTTCAAGAACAAGTTGAGCCTAACATCATGAATGATCTCAGCACTCAGCACATTCTCAGCATACCATGGATCTGTTCCAGCTGATTAGGCCCTAGATATGTCCTTGATCTACTTGGCTAATCTGGATCTCTAATATTGTTCCCTTGCACCTTCCTTGGACCTAGTGCACTTGAATATCTTACTCTTCACTTGAGAAAACCCCTTTCTCAATTGCTTTTGCTATTGTATGGTGTCTATTTCTCCTCTCCATAGCCTTACTTTTATAACTTTTCATTGAGCTACATCCATAATCCTAATCTCCAAAGTGATGGATGGCCGAGGTTAGATCTTGTCTCACTTGAGATCAACGATTGAGATTAAAACATGATCCCTAATGTAATTCCTCACTTTTCTAAGTTTCTTTAGCTCAATAGCCAACATAATTAATGCGTTTTCCCTAAGTTAGACTTATGCTAAGTTACAATAGAAACTTACTCAATACTTGAACAAGTGTCCTAAGGAGGATTTGGGCAACTTCTTCTTTCCTAGACAGTTGGGCCTGTGAAAAAGTACTTGTTCGAGCCACAAATATCAACAAATGAACCCTCTTTATGAAAAAAAAATTGTGGTAGAGTTTTCTAGAAGAGAACAATACTTATTTATCCTCAAGTTAGGTTTTACCAATGCAGGTCCACATAGTCAAACCAAGTAAAAAATCACCCGAAGTGTTGAGGAAAGATGTCATATGGATCATGGTATGACCTTGAAATGCATTTCCTGTTTAGGAAAATACTAAATAGTGTATTCCACGCAAGATGAACACCTTAAGTAACCAATCACACAACCATATCAAAAATCACAACACCAATGTTTTTACGTGGTTAAAACTCTCAAAGAGGGAAAATGTCCCCGACCCCAACGAACATGGCCACTGGAGTCAATTTATTAATTCAAAAAAAAATTGTACATAAAATGGTTTCTCACAATCGATCATCAACAAATGACTCTCCATGCTCCTTAAATAGAAATCATGGACCAATTGGGTGTTAAGACATGGATCAATAGCTGTTAGTATTGAGGAGGAGGAGCCATCAGATTACTTTATGTCTAGAACATATCATGACCATTGGATTATATAACTAAAAATTCATACTCAAGAAACATACTTTTATCTAAAGACACATTAGACCAAGTTGATTTTAACAAACTCCTAAGTGTCTAAATATCCTAACATTTCCTCTATGTGATATGAATTTTCGTTTCATGATGTGTGTTAGGCCCTATTTTGCACGAGGACTCGTCCCTGCCATAATTCATGATCTTCCCTTCATTCTGGCGTTTAGGGGACTTTGGAACTCTTCGAAAACGTTCCAAATTTGTCGGGGACGCCATCGGGGACTTGGGGACTTCAAGGTCGTCCCCTAGCCATCCCTGGAAAATTCGGGGACTTTTCGTGGAATTCCAAAATGTCCCTCGATAAACTGGGGACTTTTGGACCTTCCCAATAAAATTTGACATCATAAATTTAAAAAATATTCAAATATTTCGTTTTTTTATTTTTATAAAAAAAAATTAAACCAAAATTTTAATAAAATACAAAATTTTAAATTAAAAAAACGTATATACTAAATTCTAATTCTAATTCTAATTTACCTAACGCATATCGGCCAACAACTTTAAATTTTTAAAACCTAACACATATCGGCCAACAACTTTAAATTTTTAAAACCTAACGCATATCAATATGCCATAAACCTAACGCATATGCCATAGAGCTAGAGTTTTGGCATTTGTTGTTCTGTCGACAAAAGAAAGCGACAACAGAGAGTTGAGGCAAGAGTGTGGTTGGAATTTGGATTTCTCCTTACCCGTCACATAATTTTTTTTTGACGTTTTGGGTCATTATGCTCCCCTTCAAGAAACGTTATCTTTAAAATTTTGCCCTTCATTGGTGATGTTCTCATAATAAATTAACCCTTCACCAATTTACTCGAAAAAATTGGCAGCATGTGTTTGGTTTTTAAAATAAAAAAAAAATTGATCCACCAAGTTAAAAAAGAAACCATTAAATTCACCATATTTCATCTAGATAATTAAAATTAAAAGTAAAAATTAGAGACCACCTACTGGTAGTTTTTGTGAGAAAGAAATATTGGTGATTCAGCCTTAGTTTTCAATTGTCGTCCTCATTTATGTGGCCAAAAAACCCCGAATCCAATTTGCGGGGAGTCTGTACTTCTGCGTCACCCATAGTCGTATGGTTAGAATCTAGTTTCTTCTAGAAAAAATCACACAAAGAAAAAAAAAATTGAGCATCCACCAAGTTTAAAACAACATGACCGTTTTCTGTTTTAAAATTAACTCTTTGCACACTTTCATTCATTGGAAAAAGGAAAACTATGTAAGAAAACAACTACAACTATTTATAACCCTGTAAATCTAGTCTTCTCCTATCTCTTCCTTTAACATAAAATTAAATGAAATGAAATGAAAATAAATGTAAATCACTTAAAAAAAACCAGCTACTGATATTAAATTTAATGTTATTGCTTAACAAGTAATTATTGATTTCACCTTCAACTCTATAAAAACTTGATATTTAATCGAAAAAAAATAGAACTAGAAGTAATGTGATATGCATAGTTTTTTTTTTTTTCTTCGTTTAGAAGCTATAGAGTTTTTAAATATCCATTACATCGTCAAGAAAATAAAAAATAAAAAATAAAAATCCATATATATCCAATCTGTTATATTGTTAAGAGAAAAAAACAGCATGTCTATATATACCCAATCTATTAGTTTGGGAAAAAATAAGTGCAGAACTTTCATAGTTTAGGTGGTGCTCATAAAATATTTTATGTCAGCACATCTACCCATTTTTAATTTGCTGCCCATTTTTAATTTGTTGCTTTCAAAAAGAGCACTGGGATGGGAAGATCACCCTACCTCCTTCATTCCAGTTAAAAAAATTAGCGGAATTAAATAAATTTTTATCTCTAACGATTGGTCTGTAAAATAAATTTAAACTATTTGTAAATTTAGTTAAATTTAAACTATTTGTAAATCCAATTAAACAAGCTTTAAATTTGATTGTCTGTAATTTCAATTAAATAAATTAATGACATTAAATAAATTTAAATTATTAGTAAATCTTATTGAATCAATTTTCTAAAATTATTTTTGAAAGTTCTTTGCATAATTGAAAGACATAATATGAATATTTTATCTAAAATTCAAAACTCAATTCCAGATTAAGTGAAAAATGGCAATGGATTTGGTAAAAAATGTCCCGTCTAAGTTCTGATGTTGATTCCTTATCACTGAACTATGAAAATTAAATTACTGGGCATTGAGAGCGCAACTTGCAAGTGTGTTGGACTTTGGACTTACCATGCTACAGTTCGCAAACTCCAACCTCATAGAAATTGTGGCCACTGGCACCAATTCACACTGCGTGCAGCAACTCACCATGAAATTTTGGCACCAATTCACACGTTAGGTGCAGCAACAAACCACTGAAATTTCAGCACCAATTCATCCTTGCTGCTTGAGTTTGCCTGCAGCAACTCACTATTGAAATTCAATATGATGGGTGTAGAAACTCACTATTGAAATTTTTGAAACTAAATCTTTTGAAGGCTAGCCGGCGCTTTATTCTTTTTTGGGAATGAAGTAGTTTTTCTGTAATTAGAATTTTGGCAGCACAAAACAAGTTAAACTTTGTATATTTTCTATTAATGTTTGAATGTAGTTACAGTTGCACTTGTATTAACATTTAAGAAACAGCCAATAGAAAATAGATATATAAGAATATAGTAATATTTAAAAATACCATTGGTAAATGAAAATTTTAATAAATAAAAAATAAAAATTTTAATAAATATAAAATAAACATATAAGAACGTTTTCAATTTTTTTTCAAACATCAAAATGAAGTTTTCTCTCCTTCCTCACACGTCTGAGAAAACGGGCAGCGATATATTTTAACCTGCAAATACGTGTAAAATGGTTAATGACGGGCAAAATGCCCGTCAAGCATCCTTGGGCAAGAGAAGTTGTGACAACATAGAGTTGAGGCGTGTACCGACAACATAGAGCCGAGGGCACACAAACCTGTGGAAACTCAGAGAGCAAATACGACAGTTGCCAACAATGAGGGCCGAGAGCACGCAACCTCTAGAGAGTTAAGGGACACTGCAGCAAAGCGACAAAGAGAGCACGCATCGCCGCAAACTTAATCACCTGCTCCGCACATAGAGAGCAACCAGCAAGGAGCCACTATGCCACGATAGTGGGTTTGCCATTCTCCACGCAAAGGTAAAAACGTAACCCAACCATAGGGGTTCACACCCACGCAAAGAAAAAGGCAAAGTTAGAAGGCCGCAAAAATTTTAATTTTATTTTATAATTTCTTCCGTCAAAAACTTAACCCATAAATGATAAATTTTTTAAAAAAATTTCACTGTTTTGAATTTTTTAAGCAGAGTTTCTAGTAACTGTTGGGACCTATCAAAAAAATTGGAGCAACAATGCACTTTTTTGTTGCCAAGTAAGTTTAAAATTTCTTTTTTCATTTTATTTTTTAACCAGTAGTATAGTCTGATATTTAAAAAAAAAATTCTTAAAATTTTAAAACAAATCTATTATATTTTTAAATTTCAGACCTCACCTCTAAAAACAAATCAAATGGACAACAATACTTCACCAATGGCTCAAATTGAGGGTGAAACTGAAACATTAGCAGGGGCAACAAAAAATTATGTTTTCATCAACACAAAGAAACCCTTGCTTCAGTATGTCAAAAAATCACCAATAATAAAAAGAAAAACAACGGTGTATAAGAGGATTGGGCATGCAACCTTTTCATTTCAAGGGAAGCTACACTAGGGTTTACCATCATCTTTTGTCTATTCCGAGAGATGGAGTAAAGGCATGCACTTGTTCATTGGAAAAGAGAATTGAACTTACTAAACTTCACATGGCTGCCATAGGTGGTGTTGTAGAGATGGAGGAGGAAAACTCTTCTGTCTTAAAAAAACCAAGAATTTTAAGTATAGAAGAAGAGTACCCTCAAAGAGAAATCAATGAAAAAAAATCCACTGATTTAGGTTCCAGCAAATCTAGTTCAAGTAAGAAAGACAAAGTTGCTAGTGTTGTGGCAGAGTGGTTCAATGTGCAACGCAAGACTGAGCCAGAGGATGCAATGGTTGAATTCTTCTTTGCCAATGGAATATCATTTAATGTCACCCGCTCTCCTCAGTACAAAGAGATGATAAAGAAATTCATTACTGCTGGCCCATCATTTCAGCCCCCTAGTTACAATAAATTGAGGACAACATTGTTAGATAGAGGGGTCACAAAGATGCAAGCAGTGATGAAAAGCCTTAAAAAATCATGGGTTGAATATGGATGTTCAATTGTCATGGATGGCTAGACAAATATTCAACAAAGGCCTTTGTTGAACATCAATGTCACCTCTCCAACTAGACCATATTTCTTAAGGGAAATTGATTGTACTGGAAAGATGAAGGATGCAAGCTTTCAGTATGAGGTATTAAAAGATGCAATTGAGGAGATTGGTCCTACAAACGTAGTTCAAGTTATCACAGATGTTACACCAGTTTGTAGGTTTGCAGGGTTGATGATTCAAAGTAGGTACAAGCATCTATTTTGGACTCCTTGTTGTGTGCATGCTTTAAATAATGCACTCAAAGACATTGGTAAAATTTCTTGGATCACCCGCATTATTTTGGATGCAAGAGAGGTGCAAATGTTCATTTGCAACCACCATGCCTCTCTAGCTATTTATAGAATTTATGCAAGAAAGGAGTTCTTGAAACCGGCACATACAAGGTATGCCATCTACTATCTCCTTCTTGACCGCATGCTAGAGGTGCAACATGCCCTAAAGGCCACAGTTATAAGTTTTGAGTGGTCTACATGGGGGGAATCCAAAATAGATCAAGGAAAAAAAGTAAGGCAGTTGGTGTTGAATGATGATTGGTGGGTCGATGTGAAATACATTGTCTCATTCACTGCTCCAATAGTGGAGCTAATCAAGTATGCAGATTCAGATTCCCCTTGCCTTGGGGAAATATATGAGTCAATTGATAGCATGATTGGAAAGATCCAGTCCATCATTCGTCAAAGGGAGCCCTCTTTGGGGTTATTTAATGAACTCTAAAGGTTGATTGAAAAGAGATGGAACAAGTTAAACACACCTCTTCATATTTCCGCCTATGCACTTAATCCAAAGGTGTATGTGGAGAGGGAAGGTTGAGTTCCACCAATAGATGACCCTGAAGTGAAACAAGGATTTATTGCATCCATAGAAAAGATGTATACATCGGAACAAGCAGCCATAGTTCGAGAATAGTTTCTTGATTTTGCTTTGTTCAGTAGCCCCACTTTCTCTAGAGCCGCAAAGGAAGATTTGGTGGGTATGGCACAAAGAAGTCCCAGTGGATGGTGGAGGATGTGTGGGGATGAAGTGCCAAAAATACGCACTCTTGCTATGCTCAGGTTGCTAGTTCTTTAGTTGTAGAAAGGAATTGGTCTACATTTAGTTTTATCCACTCTATTAAGAGGAATAGGCTTACCTCTAAAAGAGTGGAGAAACTAGTTTATGTGCACAACAGTCTTCACCTTCTTACAAGGAAGACTCCACAGTATTTATAGGGACCTGCAACACAGTGGGATGTAGATCCTAAGGATGCTTCACAGATTGATGATGATGATGATGGGCCATCTATCCAGACAGGATTGGTTAATGTACCATTAGATGACATTGAGCTGCAGTTGCAAAGCATTGATGATGATGGGAGAGAAGATAGTGAGGCTCAAGCATTTTTAGATACATTTGATGCAGAAGATATGAATCTCTGAGTAGCTTCAACCTTCATTGCTACTATGGAATTTGGATATTGACTCATATTTCCTTTTTTGTTGTCTTGAGACATTTTGATTTTGATTTTCTATTTGGCAGCTACACTAGCGACTATATTGTTTTTAAATTCTAAATTTTTGTCATTTTGGTTCTTGGACTATAGTCTATGACTATAATTTATAAATTTATAATCCATGGTTTTCTACTTCTAGACTCTTAATTTGAGATTTATATTTAAATTTTAATGAATTGTTCATGTCTAGATCTTTATTAAATTTTACTTTTAGTACTATTTACTTTTACGCTTTAGCTGCTATTCAAAATTTGAAATGATTCATCATGCATCAATGATCATAGAATGATTATGTAGATATTAGACAATAGTAGATTGTAATTTGTAGGTTGTAAGTTGTATGAAACTAATAGTACTTCTTAACTTTAAGTTATGCAATGATGACGAAATTTGTTTTTGTGATGCACAATTCTCAATGATGATTAGATACTATTAGACTATTAGTATTTAGTATTTACTATTAGTCTTTAGATTTATCATTTATGATTTTAGTATTTTATTTATTTTGATTCATGTTTAATTTTATTTTAATTTTAATATTTTAATAAATAATAAATATAATAAATAGTTGCCGCACTTGCCGTCCCCAACCCGCCATCCCTTGAAAATTTGGGGGTGCACTCTAGCCGTCTTGGAAACTCTTTCCCCCGTCCCCCCGTCACCCCGTCCCCACAGGCAGTGCAACATAGGTTAGACCATATGATACATGGTTTGAGGCTATTGAGTACACATTACAACAGTTTGTGAAGTTTTCATACATGGTATTGACCATTACACAGCATTTTCTGCAACTTAGGTTTAACCCCATATATACCACTGTTAGAGTCATAATAAAAGGCCATTTTTATGAGACTTGGCGCCATAGGTATAAATTTATGTACTCCATGATCCACATGTAAACTGAGGACACCAAATTCTGGTGTCACAATTTCCAGTTATGATTATCGATACTTTTTCATCTTGGGTTGAGTGTAACCATTTGTTGAAAGAAGATACAGTCCAGAAAAATTGGAGAATGCTAATAATACTGATTCTTTTTGGCCAATAGTGTCTAGGTCAATGGTCAAGAGTTTTTTCCTTGCTGAAAACATGATCTATTCTATGTTGGCATTAACATTGACTCAAATTTTCTAGAACGAAACATAAATCCTTTGCAATATTATCCTTTCAAATGACTTAGAAAATATGAGGACTCGTCTGGATACACTTTTGACAAATTCCAGATGTAGACAGTGGTCAAAATTGAAGTTTTCTTTCAGGGTTCCTCTCTTATTGGCATTATTCAACTATAATGGCTGGATTTTTAATCATGTGTTCCTTATTTTTCCACTGAATATGTATGTTACTTAAGAGAATTGGTGTTACTTTCTGCAGTAGAGTAATCTGGTTTGGAGATTTAAATTATCGTCTCAATCTGTCAAATTCTAAGACACGAGAGCTTGTTGCCATGGAAGATTGGGAAGCGCTTATGGATAGTGATCAGGTATAATAACTGTTTCTAAACTTGGCTTGCACTGGAAGGTGCTTACAATTTATTCACATCAGTGCCAGCTGTTTTGCTTGATTTATAAATTTGTTTATCATGGGATGTTGTGCAATGCAGCTGATAAAACAGCTTCGTAAAGGTCGTGTCTTTGATGGATGGTCTGAAGGGTTGATAGACTTTGGCCCAACTTATAAATATATGATCAATTCAAATAAATACTTTGGTGAAAATGCAAAGGCAGGGGAGAAAAGACGAACCCCAGCATGGTATGCCTTTGCATGATGGCTATGTACCTTTAAATTTAGCATTCAGGCTTGTAGAACTTTTTCTCTCATGTATTCGAACTTATTATTAGTTTGGAACTTTGATCTACAGGTGTGATCGTATTCTTTTTATTGGAAAGGGCATCAAGCAAATTTCATATACGAGAGTGGAACAAATGCTCTCAGATCATAGGCCAGTTAATGCAGTTTTCCTAGCTGAGGTAGAAATATTTTCCTGGAGAAAGCTTCAGAGGGCTTTGACTTTCACAGATGCAGAGTTGGAAGTTCAAGAATTCCCATCTGAAACTGAATTTGGAATTTAGGGCACAAGTCTGACCTACTATTGTAAGTTCTGATTCATTCTAGCACAGGCCATTATTTTCAAAGTAGTTATTGCTTACTAATGTATGTCTGATTGCTGGGTCTTCCATCATAGGAAGATTAGAAATATGATGGTATTTTAGTGTAACTTTAATTGAATTCCAGTTAATGGTCATAGATATTTGTCTTGGTACAAAATATTTAGCTGGAGCAAGGAGCATTTTTCCTTTGCATGACCAGCTCAGTGGAAGCTTATACATGTTTTAGAATATTATCTGTAATGTTATTCATTCTTCATACCAAGTGTACCAGTACAACATATTGTCTTTTCATACTGAAGGTACTTGTGCATTCTTCTTCATTAGTGTACCTGTTTTGGTTCCTTTCCATCATTTTTGAGGCTGATACCATTTATTAGTTTGCCAGTGTAGTTGGATCTTTCTATGTTGATGATTTTCTGAATAAATGTTTCAATCCAGGTTGTTGTTGGACAATGCCGCCTTCTTTTGAATTCACTGGTTCACTCTATTTGCAGCGAAAAATCGACTTGTTTTATTTGAAAAGTTTCCAAAGTTAGATAAATCTAAGATAATGGGATCAGATGCTGATATTAGGACCTGTTTCATTGTTGCCTCAACTTGTCTTTCTATTAATTTCACCAGGTCCAGGAGCTCCAAGCTCTTCTATTCAATCAAATAAAGTTTCCCTTTCACCCCTGTTCTCTATGTTACTAGCTCCACTGTAGATCTACTTAGGGGTTAATTCAGGGCATTTCCCTACCTGCCTTGGATATTGTTCATATGGTCAGTGGACACTTCATGAATAACTCTTTGTCACCGTAATAGAAGACATGGAATTTGTAGAGAACTTGCAAGGATCTGGTATAAATTTTCAATGAAGTCTTGAACTCCATTTTGAGAAATCAATATGCTTGCATATTAGGGTTGATTTCTCTTCCATGATAATTACTTGTGAATGTTTGTTGGCTTCTTATTAAAATTTATGTTTTTTCTTCAAGCAATTACCAAAAGTACAAAATATGGAGATCACAAGAGACAAAGAACACAAAATGTAGGCTCCAAGCCAGGGCAAAAGCCCCACACATGGGAAAACCCAAAAAAATCCTCTTCTTATAAAATCAAATCAAAGTGAGATATCCAAGACCCAAGACCAAGACAAGGCTCCAACCTTCAAGATGCCAAGTCAGGCCTCCTTCCAAATAGCAACAGGTCCATCAATAGCAACAAGACCAGCAGCATGTACAAAAACAAGGACAAATTTTCAACAAGAGACGTGTCATAGCAAAACTACCATATATGCGAGCTCAAGAAAACCTTCCTTTACATGTGCAAACTTCATATTTGGGCCTCCCCTTTCTTTCCTTGAATTCACTCTATTTCAGAAGAATGATAATCAGATCATGTGAATTTCATATTACCAAATGAGCTCAACTCATCTTCTATTTATACTTGTCCAGAGGGGTTCAAATATATGTCTCTTCCTGGGCAGGGCTAACTTGGCATCTTGAGGTGATTTTGACTCAAATTGAATCTTAGAAAATTCTTTTTCTTTTCTCTTACAAAATTCCAAATGGAAATTGACTCAAATAATTTTCTCTTGACTCGTGACATTTTCTTTTGACTCAAATAACCCTAGAAGCATGAAGAGCATGCTTTTACTTGAAAATAATAATAATAAAAATATATATATTTTTTTAAATTTCCTTTTGTTTTTACATGAAATGCATATGTTTTTACATGAAATGCATATTGATACAATTACAAAGTATGAATACCGAACCTAGTTACATTTCCAACACTCAGTCTTAACTAGGGAGGTATTCATAATGACACAACATGATACAAGGATACTCCCAAATTGAAATATTCTCATAAGAAGAGTTCAGATTGATAAACATATTCATAAAATATCATCCTAAGCCACCTGACACGGAGGCACGGGACACGAAGGAAACGAGGATTCGAGTGTCAGACATAGACACGTTGACCCCCGGAACACGACACATTATATATATATATATATTGAAAATCAGATATTTCTTCCACAAATTCATACAAATTCATTGATTCAAACATAGATCTTCATTTGGATGTAAGTTTTACAAAGTTACAAAGTAACATTATGCATACAAATACAATTGTGACATATTCATCAATGGTCCAATAGGAGAAAGACAAGATACTATAGTTTTCTCATTAAGTCATCAAAATCAAAATGTGCTACATTGGTAGTACAAGGCCAATGGAAAATCGAAGTAGAAAATACAAAACAACAAGAAGTCTACAAGCCTGAAGGCAGTAGGTAGCTCATTAGTCATGAGTCATTAATCCTCATCATCAAAATCGATATCATTGTCCTTATTATCATGGTCACCACTGCTCTCCTCTGCTACATCCTCCTCCTATGTATCCAAAGTCATCTCTGCATCTGCTGGTGTAGAGGATGACCCCTCTAGAGTATCACCATTATCAAATGTGACAAGCTCTAGCACTAGCTCATTGAGATCCAAGTTAGCTAATGCCAAGTAAACACTGTTGTTCAGACCCATATCATCAGGAAAGACATCCCACATCTTTGTCTTGCCCTTCAACCACTCATCTCTTTGCTTGTAAATAAGAAGAAGGTTGGTGTGCACACACATGATTGTCTTTGCCCTGGACTGCTCAAGCCTGCTCTTCTTGACACTATACAAATTCCCATGTGTTCCAATTCCTCTCGCAATAAGAGGATGAAGTTCCCTGGGAGAGGAGCCTCATGGTTAACTGCTATAGAGGAGGGCTTGTTGCCCCATGAGTTGCCCACCAAGAATAGGGCTTCTTAGCCCCCCCTGCCTCTAATCACATCATATCCTGCAAATCGATTAGTGCCAGTGGAAAACTCTGCAAAGGCATCGTCCACCTCATTAAGGGATGCTCTATCCTTAAAAATCTGTCTGAATGCATCTTTCCTCCCCTGTGAGATTTCACCATCCATGTGAGGAGAGAATCTACAGGAAGGTCCACCATTCAACCACTCATGGATGTAGTATTTTCGGTTCAAGGAGTGAGCCAAACAATGTAAAGGTGTGCAATTATTGTCTCATCTGCTGACAAGAATATCTTGTATGGTGGTGAAGAAGGCCTCTGGTGATGTCTCATACTCGGGGCACTCACTCTGTAAAATAATGCCCCTCATAAACTCAATCATGGAATCCCATCCCTCATAAACATCTCCTAGGATGGGTTGGTCTGTATGTGCAAATTGAAGCAAAGAAATGATAGGGTCCATGATCTGAATAAGTAGATCTACCCTCTCCCACTAGGCATCATCTAACAATATGTCCTTCACTCCTTTTGAGGTTGCTTGATCTATATTTCTCCAAAAAGACGAAAACTCTAAAATAACCATGGCGCCAAGAGTTGTCTTGACCTCCCTCAACCTCTTCAACATGATGAATGAAGAGGCAAACCATGTATCCGCAATCTTCAACAATGATAGATTGGTGTACTCCTTGTAGTTAGTGAGGGCATTTGTATGGTTTTGTACAAGGTTGCGGATATGTCGTGCATCCTCAATAATGCTTCCAATCCAAAGCACATCAGAAGCAATAGATTTAATTGCTAAGTTCAATGAATGGACAATGCAAGGTGTCCAAAATACTTGTAGATATTTAGCTTCCACAATCATGCCAACAACCCTGCAAACAAGTGCCATTATCTGTAATGATTTGCACACAAGAATCAACACCTATATCTTCAATAACTTTAATAAACAACTCACCCATATATTGTGCATCCTTGTATTGTCCAAGTGCATCCACTGATTTCAAGAAAACTAGACCATTCAAGGAAGACACCATGAAGTTGATGAGTGGGTGCTATGCTGCATCTGTCCATCCATCAGAAACAATGCCAATCCCATATGTTGGCCATGTTGATTTAGTAGGCTCAAGCATTTTGTCCACCTCTTTCTTTGCCTTCGTCAACAATCTGGTTCTAAGCTTCTCTAACCTAGGAGGCACATACCCTGATGGAGCCCTTTGAGTTAGAGCTCGACACATCTCAATAAATATAAGTGAGCGTGCAACATTGAAGGATATGAAGTTTTGATAGAAAAAAAAGGCAATGGTGAGATCAAACTCTTCCCGTTTCTCTTTCTAGAAAAACTTGTCCATTGGACCAAGTTCAATTGCCTTTCTTTTTGTTGCCAGAACTCTCAAATGGGAACTTGTTGCTACTTCTCCTCAAGAATGGAAGGGGGTCATCATTCTTGTTATTTTAGTTTTTGCAGCCACATTTGCCACACGAACATATGTCTCTCTTTCCATTTCTTTCCTCTTTGCTAAAAACACCTGTGTACAAGTTGTGATTCCTCAACTTGGTAAAGCCAACAAATGAACTTTCACACGGTAATATGTGCTCATGAAATGATTGTTGCAATAGATGCATTTCCAAGTAACATTGCCTCCTCCCTTCATCTTGTTGCCTGGCCCTTGCTCTCTTGTGACATATTTCCACAATGGATATTTGTTATCTTGAGGTTGTTGTCTTCCCTCAACATTTGAAGTTGTTGTTGCAACCCCATTTCCAATAGATGAAACACTTGCAGACCTTGATGAAATTGGAACAGGAGTGGCATCTCCAATGGGGACATTCTTCCCCTTCCTTTGCCCCTTCCCTGCTTCCCTTGATTGAGCCATGAATGCTGTTAAAAAAAAAAAAACAAAAGATGCACAAATTTGTAAAAGAAATGCACATGCAAATTGAATGCAAAAAAAACAGGGAAAATGCAGTCACATGTTGCTTGAATCTCCTTGAAAATGTTCATTTTCTCCTTGCTCCTTTGCTCCTTGCAAACCCACAAATGTCAAAGTGAAAAAAGAAATGAGCCAAATCGGATTTTTAAAAACCGCGGAGGTCATTTTATCGAGGTTCATGTCCAGAGAATCGGGACATGATTGTGCCTGATCAAGAAATGATTTGGACACAATCATGTCCCGTTCGGACACGACCGAACACGATCAGAAGGACATGAGTCTGGCCGAATCATGTCCAATTCGATGGATTCAAGACACGAGGGGCTAGACCAACAAATTTGGTTTCTTAGATATCATCATAACTAGTATTGTCAATAAAAAAATAGAAAGACCTTGACTAACAAGTTCTATCTCTCCACTAGATCAGAGCACAATGCTCAGAGGCATAATTTTGGACACCACCACTACCTCTCAAGGCACATAACCCATCCTGATGTTCACCAAGTATGTCCTTACAAGACTATTCCTATCTTGGATATTTCCCCCATCCTCAAAGAATATCATTCCTCCTCAGGAGTGCTCTTATCTTGGATTTCCAATCCTCAAAGAGTATCAGTCCTCGGGGCTACTCCTATCTTGGATACCATTCCTCAAGGAGTATCGGTCCTAGATGCTTATCCAATCCAACATTCTCCCTACTGTTGATTTTTGATAGCATCAGACCGGCTCTAAATCTCAAATTTTGCAGGGAGGCTTAGGCATATGGATTCCAAAATACCCAGAACGCGTTTTGGGAAATTCCTCCCGGATGGGGTTTTATTAAAATAATTAATTATTTTTAATGGAAGCCTAAGTCTAAAATTAGGGAATTAAAATAATTAAACTGTATTAATAGAACTGGGTGTAAAACTTCTAGAAAAAGACGGAGATCGAGTCAATATGATATGAGCCATTGATTATAATCTAATCTAGGCCGTTGATTTCTCAACCAGAAGATTATAAGGACTTTGATGGGCATTTGGAATACACATCGAGACTGAGTTAAGAGATCGATTTCTCAAGTGAGCAACACAGAGCAGCCAAAGAGATCATCGAGTTGATTCTTGCAGTGAGGGGCAACGATAGTTTTGGTTAGAGATTTTTCCTGAGCCGGGAATACATTGCAAAGAAGGCAGAGAAGAGGACACAGAAGAGGCAACGTAGGGGCTATGCTAGGCAGCGCAGAGCCACACAGAGGCAGTGCTAAGCCTCTGAAGAGATCCGCAATTTTGCTAAGGATCAGTCGGATCTAGTGTCGGAGAGTCGGGGTGTGAGACCAGAGGGCTACAAGATCAACATCCAGCCAACAGAAAGATCAACCAAAGTGAGTGGCGCAGTCCCTAGCTAGAGTAACGCATATCTGTGCAAAGGCAACATGGGGCTTGTCAGTTCAGGGTTGGGTCAGTGCCGAATCTCCAGTGTTAGTGTGAGGTCATTTTCTCACCAACTCTCTGTCAATTATTTTCTCCGTATGGATGGCCAATAAGACATCCTAGATTGTATTCAAAACTACTACTTAATAATACAAACTCTCAACTGCTGCACTGGTTTTCCTGCATTGCGTTTTTCCAGGGACAGTTGTCCAAAAATAATGGTGTCATATGTGTTTATTTTTCTTCTTGCTTAGTTCTTGTTTCCGTATATTATTTTATGTAGTGAAGGTTGCGGTGTGATGTATTCAATGTTTGTTGTAGAACAACTGCAAATAAATTGTTAAGTAATGAATAACAATTAGGTGAATATTTTCAAGTTACTGCAATAATATTCCGGTTTATGAATTGTCACATGGTTTCAGAGCAGTGCAGGTGAAGCACGACAACAAACCAGAAGAGCTCAACGTTGAAGAGAAAGAGGGAGATCGAATAACTGCGTAGAAAGCAGATTGAATCCCCAAGGGTTTGCGCAGTTTGTTAGTCATCAATATTTTTTTCGCTATTTTGTAGACGACTAAATACTTATCCTAGATTTCTAAAAACAAAATTCATGAATATTGTGAGTTTTAGAAATCTCACTACCTTCATTATCCTTAGAGAAAATTTTTCACTATCCTACCCTTTTTCCATTTCATGATTACCTTGTAACTCCTACAGACTCCAAATGGCTTGTGCCTCTCATTTCCATCCTTTTTCCTACCCATAATCTCATTACTCTGCTTTTCCCTTGCCTATGACTCCATTGTCCATCTAGGGTTTTCCTATAAGCCTAACTCATTCCCATGATTCCCCAAAATTCCTCAAGCATTGATGGCCTCAAAACTATCTCTGTAGGCTCTTTAGATAAATCAAGTACATTGGATTTTGAATCTTCATTACACCACTGGATCAATACTCTGTTTTTCACTTAAAGATTCCAAGCCAATTTTTAGTCAAAGAGAGGTCAAAGAACCCCCCACTAGGTCAATTAGGGTTTCATGTGTTCCAAGGTCATCATTTCGAAAAAAGACTATCATTTAGTTTCAGAGTCTGCATATGAAGTAATGGACAAGCGTGTCACTTCTGCAGAAGTGTTAAGAGGTCATATCAGCGAGCATAAAGCCATACCAACTCATAAACATCATGCTTCCATCATTTTCCAAGGATTCTTTCCAAAGGACAAATCATTTGCCACACCTAGGGCCAGTTTTGCTTCAAACTATGTTTCTGACCAAACAAAGATGAATTTGACAAAATTGAGAGAGGTTTTTGTCCATCATAGGTCCAAGAAGAAAAACCTCCTTCAGTTTTTACACAGTGATCATGTTTTGGGAGCAACGTCAAAGATACAGGTGTCATGGGAGAATTGCTGCACTGCTAGAGTGACCTTGGGAAAATAAGATTTTCTCATAGCTGGAGTGTCCAAATGACTTGCTTGATGAATCAAATGACAACTAGACTTGAAGAGCTTTCCAATGAGCTATCATGAGTTCAATTTGGAGTTGAGGAAGGCATCCAAAAGTGGTCTGCGCCAGCACTCTGCATTTCTGCACCATCATTCAACACTTTTTGACCAGTCTTGGGAGAATCAACTATTGACAGGTCAAATCAACTCTAATCAGAGAAAAAAATGTATATTTGGAAAGTATACTGGAAGATATTTCCAATGAGTTATCATGAGATCAATTTGGAGTTAAGGAAGGCCTCCAAAAGTTGTCTGCTCCAGCACTCTGCATTTCTGCACCATCACTTAGCACTTTTTGACCAGCCTTGCGAGAATCAACTTTTGACAGGGAAAATCAACTCCAATTAGAGAGAAAAGGGTATATTTGGAAAGTAGATAGGATAAGCTTTCCAAATAGCTATCACGGGCCCAATTTGGACATCGGGAAGGCCTCCAAATTCCCTCTGCAAAAGGCACTACGCGTAGGGAGTTCAGGCATTGCACTTATGGCAGAGAGAGGCCCGACTGGCCTAGAACCTGCTTGGCGCTGCGCTTAGAAAGCCCGACTGGCCCAGAATGCCTAGCGTTGCGCTTAAGAGGACCCGACACCCAACAACTTGTGTAGAGCGCTATGCCTAGAGCAGAAAGCCTCTCCCACCTGCAAAAAATTTCCAAAAACACAAGAGGACACCTTCAAGCTACATTTAAGGACCTGCAAACAAGTTAACATTGGTAGGTGCATGTTTCCTTATATTCCAAGTGCTTTTTGTGATTTCATGATTAAGGGAAAGTGATCAAACCCTAGTGCCTACAAACCCTAGGTCTTCATGGCAAACAACCCTTTGTTTTGACTTCCAAAAAAGCAATTATCAGTCAAGGAGAGAATGAGTGAGGGTGATTACAAATCAGTTCAAGTTAAGCCCTCTTCCAATCCCAAAGCAAACCAGTCATAAACCCACCTCCATCCCACTCATTTTCAAGAGTTGCCCTCACCATCATTTTATTTCACTCCTCCTACCAAGTTTTATAAGCAGGCCTAGGGTTGTCTAAGGGCAGCACTAGTCACCATATCAGATGAAGAAGGAAGTGGCAATGAACAAGCAAGTGACAATGAAGGTGAGAGTAATAATGAATCAAACCAAGATGAGGGTGATGATGAGTTGAGCCAACAAGAAGTAGGCAACATGGAAATAGGGGAGGATGATGACAGTAAAGAAAATCAAGAGGTTGGCAGCCAAAATGAAGGTCACAGCAGTGATGAAACAAGCAGCTATAATGAGGAACAAAGTGAAGATGCACAAATCAGTGAAGAGGCCAGCAGTGAAACTAATGTTGAAGGTAAAGAGGTAAGCAGGATTCAGGGTGATGAAGAGGAAAACATGAAGACAAATGATGACAGCCATAAGGAGGACACCAAAATGAGCCAAATTGAACCTTTTCCCTTGGCATACCACAGAGGGGAAAGACATATGTTTGTTGCCTCTAAAAGGTAAGGGGCCATGATTTCTACCCCTATTAGGCCAAAGGACAAAAGAAAAGATAAAAGCAAGGGTAAAAGAAAAGACAAAGGCAAAGAGGAACCTTAACCTCCAAAAGAAGATGACCAAGCACTATGCATTGCAAAATCAAATTGCAAAGGCTAAACTCAAGAGAGCCCTTGCCAAGCTACAGGAACTCAAAGAGGCAAAAGACCAAGTAAACCTTGGAATCTTTCCTCAATATTTTCTACAGGCTTCTCAAACCCCACGAGGAAGGTGTCCACCAATTTTGGAAGAATTTTGACAATTTTTGGTTTTTTGCAAATTTTGAGGCCTATAAGCGCAACACCCCCGGCGCTACGCTTTTTCCTCAGACATCCTCAAAAGGAGAACTTTACATTTTTGGAATCCTCATGCCTAGTACAATATGCTCACCAAATTTCAGAGCATTTGGAGCATTTTTGACCCTTCAAAAGGCCAAAAAACACCTCATTTTTCACCTTTCTGCTTCATTTTCAGGCTTGGCACTATGCTCAAAGAAGTTTGGGGAATTTGGCTTTTTGGACAAGTTACATGGGCTCAATCAGAAATCCACAAGTATATTTGGAAATTAGACTCAGCAAGCTTTCCAACGGGCCATCACAGAGAAAATTCCGACTTCGGGAAGGTCACCAAAACTTGGCTGAAAGTGGACCCATTTTCTGCCTATGTTGGCGCTGCGCTCAAAGCAGTTTGGGGAATTTGCCTTTTTGGACAGGTTACAGGAGCTCAATCAAAAAATCAAAGATATATTTGGAAAGTAGATTCAGCAGGCTTTCCAACGGGCCATCATGGAGCAAAATCCGACATCAGGAAGGTCACCAAAACTTGGCTGCAAGTGGACCCATTTTCTGCCTGTCTTGGTGCTGCGCTTAGTGCAGTGTGGGGAATTTGACTTTTTTGACAAGTTACAAGGGCTCAATCAGAAAACCAAAGGTAGATTTGGAAAGTAGACTCACCAAGCTTTCTAACGGACTATCATGGAGCAACATCCGACGTCGAGAAGGTCACCAAAACTTGGTTGCAAGTGAACCCATTTTTTGCTTGTGAAGGCGCTGCGTTTATAGACTTCACTGTATGTTTTTGGCCAAAAGTCAACAAAACACACTCATTTATTCTAAAATGATATTTTAATGTTTTTTGAGGAAAATCACTCTAAAATTAGGTGCTAGGAGTTATTTTGGCATTTATTTCATGGGATATTTTGTGCCTTGGGCCTTGCATGGTCTCTTGGGCATTAATGACATTTATGAGTGATTTTGACCTTTTCCAACCCTGTCTAGGGTTTTTTCCCTCCTTTGCTAAATAGATAGAGCATGAGGGCTTCATTGTAAAACGTTGGCATTTGATGAGTTTTGAGAGCAATACATGGTTTTTCTTGAGTTTGAAGAAGAAATTGGTCTTGTGGAGTTTGTGAATGGGCTGCTTTGATTGATGATGAAGGAGGATAGCTTGCACGATCCCTGAGCATGATTAATGGTGATGTGTCTCTGTTTAGTTCTTGTTTCCTTATGTCTCATTTTGTTACACCCTTCTATGTTGCAGTAGAACAAAAGAGTATAGGCTAAGAAATGTTGTTTGAGGCACCTTAATCCTTCCTATTTTCTATTGTCTTTATGTTTTCCTCTGCTCGGTTAGTTTAAGGAATTCTTAGTTGCTTCTTAGACCTACCTATGCTTGTTTATTCCATGAATGGTTCAATATAGTAGTTTTCAAATATGTTTTATGATTAGCCTTGCTTATTTGATGCTATTTAAAATCTGTTTTGGAATCTCTCTTTAAAGCACTACTTGTTAGGTTTTAGCCAAAGAGGCCATGCTCTGATCATGCCCTTTGTCCATGCTGGAGAAGTTGCCTTAAGGTTCTTTGTTGCTTGATCATAGATGCTTAGGAGTTCCCTCTTATTTGATTAAAGTTATATGTTATCTTGTATGTTTTCTAATCTTGAAGGTGAAATCACTAGAAGTTAGATAAATTTCTTGCTTTCTATGGTTCACTGAATTGTTCATCTTGAATTCTTGTTTGCTTAAGTATAATAAAAAAGCTATTGTTTTGCCCTATCTTATGATTATGTCCTTATGTTGATCAATATTCGAGACCATCTTGTTTAAAAAGTACTTGTTCAAGGATTCTTCACTGCCCTTACACACCTACTATGCTCACAAACTTTATGTTCATTTCACTTCACACATGCCTTAAAGATCCATTTGACCATGCTAGATTTTCCTGTTATGCATCTTGTTTAATTGTTGAGATATCCATGACTTTCATAGACTCCATAGCCCAATGATTTGAAGACCTGTCACTCCACCTATTCTACTTGATCATCTTACCCAACCAAAACAAACAACAAACCCTACACTTAACAACTAGCCTAAAATCAAACCCTAAAAGCAAACAAGTTCACATCCTTTGCATACAATAGAGAGAGCCCTCTCTAAGTCCAGGAAGGCTAGGTCCTAGGACTCCAAAGACTGGTCTGATGTTACCTTGTGCATTTGGTCTACCAATCTAACAAATCACGGGACATTAACACAGTCCATGCCAGGAAGGGAAAGATTTGCGAGGAAGTATCTCTTTGAGTGAGTCGACAGAGAGGTAGGATTTTCCAGTTCATGATTTGTCAGCGGTAGAGGGAGCAACGCAACAACAGATTCAGCGCAAAGCAGTTTTCTGTGGGACATTTTTTCTACAGCATTTGCTGGGGCAGAAAAATGTTAGAAGAAGGAAGAAGACATTTTTTGAGGGAATTTATTCCTCAGTGAATTTTGAGCCAAGGAATTCTATTTCTCAGCTGCAGAGCAGCAGTAGCGAGGAGTATATCTACTAACTTCGGCAGGGAGTGCGTATGCCAGCCTAGCAGTTGTGCAAAGGAGAGAGGGAGCAGTTCGACTTTTGTTGGCAAAGATGACAGCTAATGGGTTGAGAGATCAAGATCAGTTGGAGGGTGCCTCCAACTATGTGATCTGGCAGGCAAGGATCAGAGTCTACTATATGAGCATGATCTCAAAGCTTTCATTGATGGTGTAGTAGTTGTCCCCGTGGATGCAGATCCATTAGAATCCTACAAGAAGGATATGGCGAAAGCCAAGCATTTGATCCTCGACAGGGTGAGGGATCATGTAGTATGTCACATCGTTGGTAAAGGGACTTCCAAAGAGACGTGGGATGCCTTGGATATGTTGTATCAAGGATCTTCCGAGCAACACAAGATGTTCTTGCAGGAGAAGATGTGATCTACGAGGATGAAGAAGGGAGAACACATTGCTATGTTTCTTGCAAAGCTCCAGGAAACACAAGGTCTGTTGGCAGATGTAGGATCAACGCCTCAAGGACCGTAATGGTAACAGTAGCCCTGAATTCAGTCTCAGAAGAATGGAAAGTCTTTGTCAAAAGCATCTTTTGCAGAGAAAGGTTGCCTGATTGGGAATTGATGTGAGCAGTTCTTCAACAGGGAGAGATGAGGTGAGATATGATCAAATGCAAACTTGATGGTAGCAACAACAATGGGTCGAAGCCCAAGGAGGAGGAAGAGAATGAAACCCTTGCATCTAAGGGGAAACAGGAGCAGTGGAGGCATAAAAAGGATATCTTAAAGATCAAGTTTTTTTGGTGTGGTGAGATGGGTCACTACGCTACACAGTGTCCTCTCAAGAAGAAGGACAAGGATGAGAAACATGATCCGCAGGCTGCAACAACTAGGATCGAGGAGGAGGAGTTCACCATGATTGCCCACATATCTCCAGGGGAGAATTGGGGTGATCTAGAACTGTAGTTCGGAAGAGCTTCATTTGGGAAGGATCCTTGAGGAGTCCATATCAGAAGTAGCAGGATGGACCAGTGTCACTTGGTGCAGAGGAGTGTCAGAATGAAAGTGCAGTAGCTAGAGAATGCCAAAGTCTGAGCAACGCAGAGAAGAGTCGGCAGCAGTATAGTAAGGCACAACGCAGAGTCAACAGCAGTGCAACAACTTCAGAGGGTAAACGCTGTTAGTCATCAGTATTTTTGCATGTTTTGACGACTAGATTCCTTGGCTAAGTTTTCTGGAAGTTAATCTCAATCTGTCAATTTGTCATCCAGAAAACACCTCAAACAAATTTTGTCTTCCTACCTCTCCTTTTCACCCTATGATGAAAATAGTCTTCAATTTCCCTACCTATCATCATTCAGAAAAGTCTCCCTCTCTATAAGCTATCATAGGTTTCGTCTCTCTGCTATCAAAATCCCATGTTTCCATAAATCTCATTGTCCAAAATTTGGCAAAGCACCTGTCCCTCTCTCACGGATTATTTTGTCATATGATAACCTGATTATGCCTGGGAAACTCTTCAGAAATTATAATAAAATACCTAGGTCTAAGTGGTGGTGTTTAGGGCACATACCTTGAGAAAAGCTTTCTCTAGTCAAAAAGTCAAAACCCTGTCTTCAATATCAGTCAGCCATCATGTCTTATCATTTGTCAAAGCAAAACCCTTGTCTATCCCTAGGTCACGCACCATCAAAGAGGTCACTTTGTTTTGTTTCTAGCAAGGCTCAGGAATGTTCAAATCAGCAAAAGAGAAGGAGTTTTCCCTGTCTGAAGAAATATGATTAAATCAGGCATGATCCCCATGAAACATCAAAGAAGCCCTCCAAACTTCAAAAGCATCTGTTTTTACATCTCTTCAGGGATGTACTGATTGATGACACTAAACAAAGTATGAGCAAAAAGAGCACCTCAGGAGAAAGTTTCATGTTGTGTCAGTTTACTATGGAAGTCAGAGAAAAGTGCAAATTGTGGCCAACCCTACAAATCAGTCTTGTACAACCAACAGTGATAGTCTTCTGGCAAAAAGAGCTTTAAAGCAAATTAGGCATCATAGTGAAGGTATAAGAAGGACAAATGCTTCTTATACCTCATCATGAACTAAACTTTGAAAGACTGTCATAGACAAGTTCACCACACCTTATGAAAACACAGTCAAGGGAAGAAAGAGATGTTTCAAGGATGCATAGCAGTGAGCGCTCACCATTTACAAAGCACATTATTTACTCCTGAAGATTCACAGTAATTCTATGCAAAAGGGATGTACATTACTGACAGGTCCTCATGAAGCAAAGGGCATTATGATTCAGATGATTTTATCGAGGATACTTTCCAAAGATTCATTGTTGCCTTCTATTTGTATTTTTCAAACAAACAGACAGGGGTCATAATTTTGAAATGAATGAAGTTTTATAGTTTTCAGGACCACCATCAGTAAATATGTAGGGCGCCTTATAGTAGATCTGAAGGGTCACAAAGACTGTGTTTTGGAAGCCTCCTTCAAAAGATAGGCAGAGGGTAAATGCACAGTATTAGAGGGCCCAGATTTGGAACAGGTAGCCTTTCTCAAAGGTTAACACTGACAGATCAAAGACCTCCTTCCAGAGAAGAAAGGGCACCCTCACAGTCCTAAAGAAGCCTCCCTTAAATGACAAACACATGATCTCTTTGAATGATAAACATAGTTTGTCTAAAGAGCCACAAACAGTTTGTTCATGGACATTTTTCATTTGGTTAACAGAGGTAAAAAAGCGCCCATGCAGTTTGTCAAACATTACCTCCTTCATGATAAGTAGAGGGCCCACAGACAACATGTTCAAAAATAGTCTTCAAAAGATAGATAGAGATGAAAGAAACTTTGTGTTTACAAGGCCTCTTTCAATTATGAGCAGATGGAAAAAACACAGTGTTTACAGGGCCTCCTTCACAAATAAGCAGAGGGCCCACTTACCACAGTTGCATAAGACCTCCTTCGTAACAAGCAGAGGGTCAAATCATCAAGTGTTAACTCTGTCTTTAAGAAAAACCATCAGGGAAAATACTGAGCTGAAGAGGTCTTGTTGTGAAGACATCGTGCAAAAAAGGAGAAATCAGTTAGTAAACAGGCACCGTTTATTTTGAAGGTCTTCAAAAGTGATAAGAAAATATCACAGTTTACTAATTATGCCTTTTTTCAAATAAGTAAAGGAAGACAACACTTTATTGAAGATGAGTTTTTTATAATGAAAGATGACCTCCTTCAAAATGAGCAGATGATCAGATTTCCTAGTGTTAACACTGTGGTTGAGAAAATGTGTCATTAAATAGACAGTGAGAAGTATACTCATGCCACAAAGTTCAATCTTTCAAAAATATACCTTTCAAAAAGGGATGAAACAATTGGTAAAAAAAAGCAAGCCCCCAACAAAACAGAGAAAGCCATTTTTCTTTATAAACACCAAGGCAAAAAGTGGAGTGTCTAATCATCAAGAAAGGAGGGAAAACGACCTTTCAAAACATTTTAAAAAGGTTATAACACCCTCAAAGGTTATTTTTTCATGTCACTCGTAATTAGCAAAAGAGCGTTTTTTCGTGGTTTGAATCCCCGAGTAGCATCGAGCAAAAGACAGGTCGCGGCGCGCCTGTAAGTTAGCGCGACGCGCCTGTAACATTCCTCCAAATGCTTTTACACACGGCGTGATGCGCCATAGGATAGCGCGACGCGCCTGTGTGTCGACCAACCGACGTTCAGAGGGTGCCCAGTGCCCGACCCTACAACACCACAATGGCATGCAGGTGCTACGCGCCTGTGCACAGGAGCGTAGCACCGCTCAAAAGACCTCCAACTCACCACAAAACGGATTTTTTGCACAGTGAAATTATCTCCAAAAGCACACAACACATTTTCAAGAGGTATTTACTATTTTCCTCGCCTAAGTTTTGTTTTTGTGAGGTTTTAGGATCAATTTTATTAACAAAAAGACATAGTCTAAATGAAGGGGAAAAAACAGTTGGTTCTTAAAACCACCATGTTTACTAAGAGACAACAAGATAGTGTTTAAGGAGGAAGGCACCTTGTCAGTTTAAAAACTTGTTTGGTTTGATTGTTTAAAAAAAGAAACACAATCCACAAAGAGCAAAGCAGCTTTTGTGGTAAAGGAAAAAAGGCATGTTTTCAAAGTCAAAAATGTGTTTGCAAAGTGATGAAAAGAAACACAGTTTAGAGAAATAGACTTATTTTCGTAGAAAAATACAGTCTTGCAAGAGGGGAAAAAAGTGTTTGAAGAAAGGCTTAATTCAGTCAAAGACCTGTGTTGGTAAGAGAGTGAAGGAAAATCCTAAACAAAACTATACCTCCAAAGAAAGCCAGCAAGGGTGGATTTCACAAAAGGTTTGAGCCTATTACAACCCAGGAAATAAATGACTCCCCTTCGGTTCTTTTCAACGTCCATGAGGTAGGCTGCCTTGATTTTTGCCAAAAAGTCCAGGAGGTCACCAATTACCCTCCCTTAACACAGTTGTT
The DNA here is from genome assembly GCA_034641835.2 of Pinus albicaulis. NCBI lineage: Eukaryota > Viridiplantae > Streptophyta > Pinopsida > Pinales > Pinaceae > Pinus > Pinus albicaulis. The sequence goes on along the minus strand of CM076580.1, from coordinate 1,410,166,602 downwards.
CGCCCTGAGGCTGCAAGGAAAACATGTCCACCTAGCAGGCCTTGATTTTGTTCTCACTCCTAGGTCAGTGTCAAGGGCCACCAAGATTCCCTATCTTGGTGAGAAATGGTTCAAACAAGCTTATTTGGACCTAGACCACTACAAGCCTTTCCTGAAACTAGACCATCAGGATGCTTGCCAAGCTATATTTCCTTTTCTCACTTATGGAGCAGTTATGCTCCCCTCATGAGAGTTATCATGAAGTATTTCACATGTGAAGGGAGATATTTCCGAGTTTATTCCTATCACATCAGGCTTCTCATGCATTTCACAAGAACTCAGTTACTAAATCTCCTTTTCTTCCTCTGCAAAAGCATAGACAAGATGTCCTCCCTTGTCCAAAAGAGACCTCCTGCTCTGCAAAAAGCTAGTCTTTTCCATCATTCTCTCATCAAAATTATCATCCTTCACCAGCTTGAAAAGAAAGGAGTTTCTTGGGCGACTTTCATTTCTCATCCAGATTTTGCTACTGCCTCTTCATCTCATGGCCCATCTCATATGTCCTCTTCGCCCTCCACTCACCATGTCTCCCCTTCATCTAATCAATCTACCCCTCAAAGGCAAACATCAACCATGATTGATAGTGAAAAAGAGCAGTCTTATGAAAGTAGGCATAAGGTTAGTGGTGATGAGGAACATAGTGATACTCAACAAAGTAGTAAGGATGAAGGACAAAGCAGCCCTAAGCAAAACAATGAAAATGAACATGAGGACAGTCCACCCACAGCTAGTGTTGATGAAGATCAAATTGAAGAGCAGCCAGCTAGTGAGGATGAAAAAACAAACTGAGGAGCAGCAGGGTAGTGATGATGAAGATAAAAGGGAAGATGTTCAAAGTAGTGATGAGGAACACCACAGTCCTCAACAAAGTCATGAAACCAATCAAAGGGACAGTGAAAAAGGCACCTCCCAGCAAAGTAGTGACCATGGTGGCAGCCCACACATAGAGTCTAAGGAAAACAGTGAAGATGATGGCAGCATGCAAAATGACAAAGAAGACAGTCATAATGAAGGCAGCCCTCAAAAAATTCAAGACAGTGAGGAGGGTAAACAAGGCAGTCCACAGACAGACAATGAAGATAGTCAAGCAGTAGAAAAGGATGATGAAGCTAACAGCCCTAAAAAACATATTCTAAATAGCACTGATGAGGTTGAAGGCAACATATGTCAAGAGGTTCAAAATAATGATAAAGGTGAAGATGGCAGCCCTAAACAAACTCAAAACAGTGAGGAAAACAATGAATAGGGCAGCAAAGCAAGTGATGATGGAGGCTGCAGTATAAAGGATTAAGTTGAACATGTGCTTGCTACCTCTCCTAGGCAAGGGGCCATGATTCATTCTCCAAAAGCACCAAAGGCTAAAAACACCAGATCTGCAAAGAAGAAAATCACTCCAGCAGTGACTAGTAATGTCACTAGAGCACTAAGGAGTAGAGACAAACTGCCTAAGAAGAGTATTGTGGAATTGCCAAAGAAAACAAGAGCAAAGAAGTCTATCCAAAGCAAGGGCAAAGAAAAAATTAAACAGCAGGAGAGTAGTCATGAACAAGAAAGAGAGTTTGACATCATACAAATAGACAGTGATGTTGGAGATGATGAAGAAAGAATTCTTGAGTCACTTTTGCAAAACAGAGAAGCCCAAATCCATGACTTAGAAATTAATCTAGAAAGGTCAAAGGACCTCATACATTTTCTACAAATGCAAAATAAACAAATGAGTGGGAAAATGGCAATTTATGAGGCCCGAGCATTCAAATACCAAAGGGAAGCATACAAAGCACAAGTCAAGCTTGAAGAGTATATGGGCGAATTTGATGATATTGAGGAAGAAGAGCAGCCAATAAGAAAAAGGCCTAAGACTATGGGTCTTAGGAAAGGTTTGGAGAAACAGAAGGAAGAAGAAGCAACCCTTGTTCGATCTTATCCTCTCACACAATTGCTTGCCCAAGAGATAGAAAATGATAAAGAATCATGGCTTGAAAGAGCGAACAAGCATTTGGAGGATAAATTAGACAAAGCAAACATAGAATTGGGTTTGCAAAGGAAGATGACCGACCACTACAAGAAATTGAATCAATTTGCTCGAAGAAAACTCAAACTTGCTCAAAAAATGCTCAAAACTGCCCAAAGGAGGCGCCCAGTGAAAAAAGGGGGAAACGACATATCTAGACTTGAAATCTTGGCTTCAGCTTCCTTGCATGCTTCTAAGAACCCATAAGGGGTTTGCTTGCCGAAATTGAGCAAATTTTGACATGATCTTGTTTTTTGTGTTTTTTGGCCCTAATTGCACATTTTTCTAAGCGCTGCCATATTTGCTAGGAGCATCCTCAGCTCATGAAAATCATTTTTTTGGATGTATTAAATTTGGGGGCAACTACTCACAAATTTTCAGATCAAAATGAGGTGTTTTGGTCCCCCAAAGAGGTAAAAATCAGTCAAAATTCACCTTTCTGCCTCAAATATCAGCAGGTGAGACCCTCCTGGGTTTTTTCACTCAGTCCTCTTTTTGGCAGACTTTTAGGGATCAGTTTGAGAAAACTCAAGTAGTTCTAGAAACTAGATATCCAAGGCTTTCCAACGAGCTATCACGGGCCTCATTTCGACATCGGGAAGTCCCTCAAAAGTTATTTGCAAAACAAGATTCTTTCTGCTGCTACGCTCCTGTAGCATTTTGGCTAAAAAGACAGTTTTCTGAAGGTGGCCATCCAAATGTGCGTTAAGCTATTTTTAACTCCATGTCAGAGATTAAAAGTCAATGTTCTTACCATTTTAGCTTTTTAAGATATTTTTGAAGATATTTTGTGCCTTGGGCTTTGCAAAGCCTTAAGAACAAAATCAGATATTTGTATTAGGCCAATGAGCTTCTAGTTGGTTTTGTGAAGCTTATCCTCTTATTCCTCCTATTTAACTCATGGAGATTCATTGTAATATTGTGGAAGATTTGAGTAGCAAGTTGGATTTTTGAAGAGCTTAAGAACTTGACTGAGCTTTGAGCAATATATGTTATGAGTTTTGATGATCAGACTTGTTTTATGGAGTGGATAGCTTGACTTGCTTGCCTAGATGATAGAGAGGATCTATGTGCAGGATTCCATGGCTTGGTAAATGGTATTGTGCTTCTTTTCAGTTAAGTTTTCTTAGTTTTTCACATATGTATCCATGTTTCTTTCTTGCTGTAGGTCAATAAAGAATAAGTTTGAGGTATGCCCATGGAGGCACATCAAATTTCCTAATTCATTGTAGCTTCTATGTTTTCATCTTTCTTGGTCATGTCAAAGGATTCTTAACTGCCCTTTGGTCCACTAAGAACTTGTTATTTATTTCCTTAATGATTACTATGACATGCTATCTTGTTTGATTCATGGTACGCCCTGCTTACTCATAGCTGTTTAAATCTCATTAATGAAATCTCCTTTGAAGTATTGTCTGTCTCGTTTAAATCAGAGAGGTCTTGTTTTGATCTTGCCCTCTGCCTACACTTGCAGACTTATTTCAAAGTTCTCATCAGTTTGAATGCGTTGTTTAGGAGTTTCCTTTCCACATTTTGAGCTATTGGTTTGTCTTACATGTGTTCTCAACCACTGAAGGTGATTTTCCCAAAGTTAGAGGGTCTTATACTTCTATGCATCACCTGATTATTTATTTTTTGCATTTATTAGTTTGAGTTTCATTCATAGTGATTAATGGTTAGCCCTACCACATGAATGCTTGTTGTTTAACTATTTATGCTTAAGATCTCTTTATCTTGCACAAACTTAATGTTCATTACACTTCATAAACCACCTGAAATGTCCATTCACTATACTAAATTGGCTCTGCAGTACACCCTACCCATTGTCTTGACATCCTTGGCTTGCTTTTGACCCCATAGCCCAGTTGATATCATTTTCTTGTTCTATTTTGATCCACTTGATCAGTTTTACCTCCAAACAACTAAAAAACAAACCAACAAACACACTTAACAACTAGCCTGAAATCTAAACAAACTAAGCGAACAAGCTCACATCCTTCGCTTCATAGAGAGAGCCCTCTTTAAGTCCAGGAAGGCTAGGTCCTAGGGCTCCAAAGATTGGTTTGATGTTACTCCGTCATTTGGTCCGCCAATCTGCCAAATTACGAGACTTCAACATAATGGCGATCATGGTGGGACTTTGAGTCAAAACGTCCTAGGTATCCCTTAGGAACTCTCAAAGTCTCAGTAAAACTTAGAAGACTAAAGTATTGTCAAAGAGTAGAATTTGGTTGTTTCACCATTCTATCAAAATGATAAATCAGCTGTAGGAAACTATCACAAACCCCAGGGCTACATATAAAAACTTAGAAAAAACCCCAAAAACATTTTTTTTAGATTGGCTTCTTTGGTGGTGGACCATAGACAATATATCATCAAAAACAAACCAAAAATATCCACCTGGCGACTCCACTAGCCTCCAATAGGCCTATTACTCCACTAGTTGTTATAAAATCTCCTGAAATGCATTGAGCAATCCCAATCATGTTGATGGTGGACAGAAAAGTTCAAACCTTCCACCTGGCAACTCCACAGCCCTCGTTAGACCAAAAGACTCCACTAGTAGAGAACTTTAGACTGGTTGAAAGGACACAGTGACACTTTCTGATTAACAAAGATGGATCCAAGGATACAAAGGAGATATGCTCCAATGAACAGAGATCATATCCCTAGATTCCCACACAAAATGCCTGAAATAAATTGGATGAAAAACCTACCTATCTTTCGAGATGAAAAGGTTGATGACCCCTTGTTACACCTCATCAAATTTCATATACACATATGGAGGTTGAAGATTGAATGGCATGAGGACTGCCTCATGAAAATGTTTATGGCAACATTAGAAGATAAGGCGAGAAATTGGTATGAATGGCTAGAACCTGGCATCTTGTTTTCTTTGAAGGATTTCCACAAAGTATTTTATAAACACTATATAAGGCATTGTCCATCTCTATCATTGGCTGAAAATTGTTGTAATCAATCTAAAGATCTCATACAACACCTTATAGATAGGTATTATTTAGATAATTTGTATCCTGAAGATCTCTTAGCAGTAATTCATGAATTTCATTCTCAAGTTAACTATCATGACAACCTAGATGAGTTAGTTGAGGAAGAAATCAATCAAGGTATAGAAGAAAACCCACAAGATCTCTATGAAGGTACAAGTGATGATTCATCACCCCTACTAGATGAGGCTCAAGAAGATATCCAACCTCAGAATCAGTTTTCTCTAGAGAAGGAAAACAATTGTTGCCCAATCCAAAGAAAACATAAAATGCCCCCTCCTTTAACTGAAGAAGAGATAGATCAGATGTTGAGAGTACAATCACTTTATAAGCCTTCATGTAAACAAAACATTCTTGTTCTTTCTCCTACTAAATCCATCTACCAGAAATCAGAAGGTGAACTTCTAGATAAATTCAAAGAAGAAAAAACTGATAATCCAATATGTTTGATTGGTGACACTACTTATTTTGATGAGTTTCCAAAGTTTGATCAATCTGATGATGATATCCTTCAAACGGAAACTAACTTTGCAGAGCAATCAATAATTGGTTTGTGGGAGGAAGATCATTTTCATCAACTTCAAAAAAGTATTAAATAAATTCATGCCACCCATGCCACTGATGAGGGAAGCCTTGAAAGTTCAGAAGTAAGTGAAGGATCACTAAACCTTTGTTCCACTTCATATCGGCCCATCAGCGATAACCTTCATGTGATTGGGAATCAACAGTGTTTCAGTTTTGATGTTGAAATTGGAGAAGAAAAAGAACTTCTTGAGCAAGTTGTAAGTGAAAAACCTTTTCCTGAAATGGTTGATGAAATCATTTGGGACACGGAATCTTCTTCAGCTTCAGATTTACAGCCACCAAGTCCCATTGAAATTCAAATTGTAGATGAAGGCATAGAAGTTGATAATCACATGATAGTTGTTGCACCACCTTCTAACGAGGATTTACTGCCAAAGAGTATCCCTGTTCATCAACATGATGACCTTCACACAGATTCCAACCCACTCAATAAGAGCACATCAGCTTGGCAAGAAGACTACACTGAAGTATATGATGAGTCTGACAGTTAAAGTGATCATGAGCAAGGGGAAGAGTTTCTTTCCCAAGAAAGTCCCAAACATAGCCAAGTGGAAGAAAGAGTAGTCCTGAATGAAGCTTATATATCAAATCCTCTAGATCAGGTATTATTCCAAGATCCATTTGTTGTTTTCCTTGAGAAATCTGAATGAGTAGTGTGTTCCGCCCAGAACAGTCTGTTGCAAAGTGTGAGAAAATTTTTAGGCACTACTGTTCGAAAACAAGTAAAGTGGAAGTGGCCTTTTCATTTCTTCAGCACTCTTAAAAAGTTGAAACTAAATCCCTCATGGAATCATCTGCTTGATTTGCTTTGTTGGAAAGGGATTTTACTAAATGAATGTATATTGTGTATAGGTTAGATTAGGATAGATAGATAGGTGTGAAAAATAAGCTCAGCCTTGTGAGCATCTTTTCAGTTCTAGATTGTTTGAAGAAAAAGTAAAAAAACAAAAAATACAAAACAAAGAGAAAAGTCAGTGCAGGGCAGTTTAAAAAATAGCGTAAAAGCCCCATGTTCAAAAAGGCTCTGTTGAAAGTGCGCAAATCTAAATGCCACTATTAGTGCTCAAAGGATATCTTGTTCAGCTTATCTAGCTTAATCATAAATCGACATGTTTTAAATTGATTGCCGATAAGTTAGTGAAAGAAGGATAGTCAAATTGTGTAAGCTTAATTTATCAATGAAAGTAGATTAGAAAAGATAACGTTCCACACACTCAAAACAACCAAAGAGGAAAACAAAGGATGAAAAACAACCATGTATCCTAGCCTTGATTTTTCTAAACCTCATTTTGTTCGAAAATAATATTTGTGTGCGCACTTTGTTCTATGTTATTAAACACATGCCGACAAATCGCATGGGCCTAACTCATTGGTCATTTTTCAATTTCATATTTTAGTTTAGTGAATGAAATCATTAAACAACTTAATCTTGACACCGATCTAGCATAGTTAGAGAATCAAAAGAGTTCATCAGCTTTACCTCAACTCCCGGAAGATATAAGTAGAATTAGATAGTTTTCCTTTTTTCACAAAATATCATGTCAAAGGGTTGCTAGTTCAAAATGCACCTAAAGAAGAAAAAATGCTAGGGAATATAAATACCTGCAGGTAGAGAAGAGGTGATGCTAACTTGTTGTAAATTTGTCAAAGAACATCATTTTCAGAATAACATCATGAAAAGAGAAATTTGCACCAATGGATGAGGCACTGTCTTCACAAGCCCGAGATTCGTAGCTTCTCGGACACCTCCTAAAAGGAGCCGCTTCTCCCCAAATGGAGCCAACGTTAGTCATCAATATTTTTGCATGTTTTGACGCACTAGATTCCTAATGTAGCTCGGAAGCTAATCTCAATCTCGGGCTTGTCATCCGTAAAACACCTCAAACAATCATCTTCTTACCTCCTTTTCAAATTTTCATGATGAAAATAGCTCTCGCTTCTAATTTGTCATCATTCAAAGAAAGTTCTGCTTCATAAGTTCTCATAAAGCTCTGCCTCTCGCTATCAAATCTCGCTTTCCATAAATCTCTATTGTCCAACATTTTAGCAAAGCATCTTGTCCTCTTCACACTATTTTGTCATATGATAACCCGATTATGCCTGGGAAACTCTTCAGAAATTATAATAAAATGCCTAGGTCTAAGTGTGGTGTTTAGGACATTCACAAAAGCTTTCTATCAAAAAGTCAAACCTGTCATTATCACTCACCATCATGTCTTATCATTTACTGGGCAAAACCCTGCTCATCCTTAGGTCACACACCATCAAAGAGGTCACTTTGTTTTGTTTAGCAAGGTCAGAATCTGTTCCTAAATCAGAAAAAGAGAAGGAGCTTTTCCCTGTCTCAAGAAATATGATTAAATCAAAAAGAAGCGATCCCCATGAAACATCAAAGTAGCCCTCCAAACTTCAAAACATTTGTTTTTACATCTCTATAGGATGTACTGATTGATGACACTAAACAAAGTATGAGCAAAAAGAGCACTCGTAGAAAGTTTCTAAGGTTGTGTCAGCTTTTTACTATGGAAATGTGAGAAAAGTGCAGACAAAGCCATCCTACAAATCCTGGCCTTGTACAACCAACAAAGGATAGTCTTCTGAAAAAAGAGCTTTAAAGCAATGGGCAGATTATATGAAGGTATACAGGACAATCGTTTCTGGTACCTCATCATGAATCCAACTTTGAAAGACTCACAAGGCATGTTCACCACACCTTATGAAAACATAGTCAAGGGAAGAAAAGAGTTGTTTTAAGGATGAAGGTAGTGAGCGCCGCCATTTACAAAGCACATTATTTATTCCCGAAGATCTGCGGTGAATTTAAGAAAGGGATGTACACACGACAGTCCTCGTAAAGCAAAGGGCATTATGATTCGTATGATTTACCGAAGGATAAGTACCTAAAAGATCTATTGTTGCCTTCTATTTTGTAGTTTTCAAACAAATGATAAAAATATAATTTTAAAATGAATGGAAGTTTTATGTTGTGACCTCCACTGCAACAAGTAGGGCACCCATAGTAGATCTCTGGAGGTCACAAAGACCGTGTTTTGGAAGCCTTTCAAAAGATACAGAGGGTAAAGGCACACTTCTTTAGAGGCTCCATTTGGAATGGTGTAGTCTTTCTCAAAGGTTAACACCGATTGTTGACAAAGGCTCTCCTTCCAGAGAAGAAAGGGGCACCCTCACAAATTCTAAAGAAGCCTCCTTGAATGACAAGCACTAGGATCTCTTGAATGATAAATATAGTTTGTCTAAAGAGCCACAAGGTGCTTTGTTCATGGGCATTTTTCATTTGGTTAACAGAGGTCAAAAAGTCACCTATGCAAGCTTTGTCAAACATTGCCCCTTCATGATAAGTAGAGGCCCACAGACAACTTGTTCAAAAATAGTCTTCAAAAGATAGACAAAGAGATGAAAGAAACTTCTAGTTAAGCAAGGCCTCCTTCAATTATGAGCAGATGGAAAAACACAAAGGTTTACAAGGCCTCCTCACAAATAAGGTAGGTCCCACTACCACGCTGCATAAAGACCTTCACAACAAGCAAGAGGGCATTGGGTCAAATCATCATGTTAACTCAGTTTTTAAGAAAAACCATCAAGGCAAATACCGGAGTCAAGATGTCTTGTTGTGAAGACACCGTAAGTAAAAAAAGAGAAATCGCTTATAAACAGCATAGTTTATTTTGAAGGTCTTCAAAAAGTGATAAGAAAAGATCAGCTTACTAATTGTTTTTTCAAATAAGCAAAGGAAGACACTGCACTCATGTTAGAAGATGAGCTTTTTATAATGAAAGATGACCTTCAAAATGACAGATGATCGATTTCCTAGTGTTAACACTGGTATGATAAAAGGTGTCATTAAATAGACAAGTGAGAAGTATACTCATGGTACAAAGTTCAATCTTCAAAAAGACACCTTTCAAAAAGGATGAAACAATTAGTAAAAAAAAGCAAGCCCCCAACAAAACAACAGAAATCCATTTTTTCTTATAAACACCAAGAGTGGAGTGTCTAATCATCAAGAAAGGAGGGAAAAAAGACCTTTCAAAGTATTTCAAAAAGGTTATAACACCCTCAAAGGGTATTTTTTCATGCCACTTTATACTTAGTAAAAGAGCGTCGTGGTTTGAAGCTCCGGCAACATCGAGCAAAGATGTGTCACGACTCTAAGCAGGCCATTCTCCAAGGCTGGGACACACGTGCGACGCGCTCAGAGGGATAGCAAGAACGCACCCGTGTGTCGACTCAACCGTACGTTCAGAGCGCTCAGTGTCTCACCTCGACAACACCACAGCCGATGCATGTGTGCTACGCGCCCGGGCACGTGGGCGTAGCACTAAGCCAAAAGACCTCCAACTCACCACAAACGGATTTTTACAAGACAAAGGAAATTATCTCCAAAAGCACACAACACATTTTTCAAGAGGTCATTGTTTTCCTCGCCTAAGTTTTGATTTTGTGAGGTTTTAGGATCAATTTTATTAAGAAAAAGACACGTCTAAAATGAAGGGGAAAAAATAAAGTGGCTCTTAAAAACCACCATGTTTACTAAGAAACAAAAAAGACAAGAGCTTAAGGAGGAAGGAACCTTGTTAGTTTAAAAACTTGTTTGTTTGATTGTTTAAAAAAAGAAACACAATCCACAAAGAGCAAAGCGCCTTTTATGCTAAAGGAAAAAAAGCGTTCGTTTTCAAAGTCAAAAATGTGTTTGCAAAGTGATGAAAAGAAACACAAATGAGTAGTAGAATTATTTTCATGTGAAAAATTGTTTTACCTTTGCAAGAGGGGAAAACAAAGGTTTGAAGCAAAAGGCTTAATTCAAATTAAAGACCTGTGTTGGTAAGAGAGTGAAGGAAAAGCTCAAACAAACCATGCCTCCAAAGAAGGCCACATGGTGGATTCTTACAAAAGGTTTGAGCCTATTACACCCAAAAAAGAAATAAATGACTTCTTCCTGGTTCTTTCAACTTCAAGGAGGCAAGGATGCCTTGATTTTTGCCAAAAAGTCCAGAGGTCACCAATTACCCTCCCTTAACACAAATTGCCGCCCCGAGGCTACAAGGAAAACATGTCCACCTAGCAGCCTTTTACACCTCAACCTCTAGGTCAAGGTCAAGGGCCACCAAGATTCCCCTATCTTGTGAGAAAATGTTCAAAACAAGCTATTTGGACCTAGACCACTACAAGCCTTCCTAAAACCGTACCATCAGATGCTTGCCAAGTTATATTTCTTTTCTCACTTATTGAGAAGCATACCTCATGAGAGTTATCAAGGAAGTATTTCTACAAGTGAAGGGAGATATCTCTAGTTTATTCCTATCATGATCGTTTACTTCACAAGAAATCAGTTGACAAATCTCCCTTTCTTCCTCTCGCAAAAGCATAGACAAGATGATCTCCTTGTCCAAAGAGACTCCCGCTTCTCGCAAAGCTAGTCTTTCCATCATTCTCAAAATCATCATCCTTCACCAGCCTTGAAAGAAAGGAGTTTCTCGGGGAGACTTTCATTTCTCATCCGTATTTCTACCGCCTTCATCTCATGGCCCATCTCATATGTCCTCCTCGCCTCCACTCACCATGTCTCCTTCATCTAATCAATCTACTCCCCTCAAAGGCAAACATCACCTATGATCGGAGTAGCAAGTGAAAAAGAGCAAGCCTTTGGCCGAAAGCATGCATGAGGTTAGTGGTGATGAGGAACATAGTGATACTCAAGAAAGTAGTAAGGATGAAGGACAAAGTGTTGCTAAGCAAAACAATGAAAATGAACATGAGGACAAAGTCACCCACAAACAAAGACATTTTTAGCATCAAACAAAGAGCAAACAACTAGTGAGGATGAAAAACAACCTAGGGATAAAGCCAGTGGATAGTGATGGATGAAGAGCAAAGGGAAGATGTTCAAATCGTTGAGAGGAACACCACAACCCTCAACAAAGTCATGAAACTGATCAAAGGGACAAGTGAAAAGGCACCTCAAACAAAGTAGTGACCATGGTATGGTAAACACACACAGCCTAAGGAAAACAATGAAGATGATGGCAGCAGATGAAAAATGACAAAGAAGACAAACATAATGAAGGTAGCCTCTCAACAAATTCAAGACAAAGAGAGGAGGGTAAAATGGTATGTACCACAGACAGAGTCGTTGAAGATATTCAAGAAGCAGAAGATGATGAAGCTAACAACCCTAAAAAACATATTCTAAACAACACCGATGAGGTTGAAGGCAACATATGTCAAGAGGTTCAAAACACTGATAAAGAAGATGGCACTTTCAAGAACTCAAAAACAAGGAGGAATGAATAGGGTAGGCAAAGCGCGGATGATGGAGGCATCATAAAGGACTGGTTGAACATGCTGTCGCTTCCTAGGCAAGGGCCATGATTCATTCTCCAAAAGCACTAAAGGCTAAAACACTAGATCTCAAGAAGAAGAAAATCACTCCAGCCAGTGACTAGTAATGTCACTAGAGCGCTAAGGAGTAGAGGGAACTACGAAGAAGAGTATTGTTGAATTGCCAAAGAGAACAAGAGCAAAGAAGTCTATCCAAAGCAAGGAAAAGAAAAATTGAACAAGAAAGAGAGTAATACAAATATGAAAGAGAGTTTTACATCATAACAAATAGACAAAGGATGAGATGATGAAGCTAGAATTTCAGTCACTTTTTGCAAAACAGAGAAGCCCAAGTCCATGACTTAGAAACTGATCTAGAAAAGGTCAAAGGACCTCATACATTTTCACAAATGCAAAATAAACAAATGGAGTGGGCAAATGGAAATTTATGAGGCCCGAGCATTCAAATACCAAAGGAAGCAGACAAAGCACAAGTCAAGGCTGAAGAGTATATGGGCGAATTTGATGATATTGAGGAAGAAGAGCACCAAAGAAGAAAAAAGCTTTGAGAAACAGGAAGAAGCAACTCCTTGTTCGATCTTATCCTCTCACACAATTGCTTGCCCAAGAGGTAGAAAATGATAAAGAATCATGGCTTAAAAGAGCGAACAAGCATTTGGAGGATAAATTAGACAAAACTAACAAAGACTTGGGTTTGCAAAGAAGATGATTGTGCACTACAAGAAATTGAATCAATTTGCTCAAAGAAAACCTAAACTTGCTCAAAAAATAATTAAAACTACCCCAAGGAGTGTGCCCAGCTGAAAAAAAGGGGAAAAAAAGACATTTAGGCTTGAAATATTGGCTTCACTTACATGCTTCTAAGAACTCATAAGGGGTTTGTCAATAAAATTGAGCAAATTTTGACATGATCTTGCTTTTTGTGTTTTTTTGGCCCTAATTGCACATTTTTCTAAGTGCTACCATATTTGCTAGAGCATGCTTAGCTCATGAAAATCATTTGTTGGATGTATTAAATTTGGGGGCAACTACTCACAAATTTTCGCATCAAAAGGAAGTGTTTTGGTCTCAAAGAGCAAGCAAAAATCACTAAAATTCATCTTTCTACCTCAAATATCACAGTAAGACCCTTCCTAGGTTTTTTTCACTCACCACTTTTTGACAAGAAGTCCTGTGGACCGGCCTTGAGAAAACTCAAGTAGTTCCAAAAACTAGACATCCATGGCTTTCCAATGAGCTATCATGGGCCTCACTGACACTGTCCTCAAAAGTTATCTTCAAAACATGTCTCTTTCTCATCGCTACGCTCCGTAGCATTTTGGCTAAAAAGGTGTAAGCTCCACAGACCATTCAACAAAGTATGGGTATTTTTTTAACTCCATTTCAGAGATTAAAAATCAATGTTCTTACCATTTTTAACTGCTTAAGATATTTGAAGATATTTGTGCATTGGGCTTCAGAAAAGCCTCAAGGACAAATGTGAGCATTGTATTGTGTGCCAATGAGCTTCTAGTTGGTCTTGTAGTTTTATCCTCTTATTCCTCCTATTTAACTCATGGAGAATCATTGTAATATTGTTGGAGAGTTGAGTATCAAGTTGGCACTTTTTAAGAGCTTTAAGAACTTGATCGAGCTTGAGCAATATATGTTATGAGTTTTGATAATCAAACTTGTTTTATGGAGGATAGCTTGGACTTGTCATTTGGGATGATGGAGATGGATCTATGTGTGTGATCTCATGGTCGGTAAATGGTATTGTGCTTCTTTTCAAGCATTTTTTCTTAGTTTTTTACATATGTATCCATGTTTCTTGCTTGCCGTAGGTCAAGAAAGAATAAGTTTGAGGTATGCCCATGGAGGCACACTGCACTTCCTTATCACTGTGCTTCTATGTTTTCATCTTTCTTTCGTTTGCTGTCAAAGGATTCTTAACTCGCTCTCTTTGTCCACTAAGAACTTCTGGTTATTTATTTCCTCATGATTATTATGACATGCTATCTTGTTTGATTCATGGCTCCCTCTTACTCATCGATGTTTAAACCCTCGTCATCAGCTCTTGAAGTATTGGACTGCCTAGTTTAAATCGTAGAGGTTTTGTTTTGATCTTGCCTTCTTCCTCACACTTGCATTTATTTCAAAGTTTCATCAGCTTTGAATGCATTTTTTAGAGTTTTCTTCCACATTTTGAGTCATGGTTTGTCTTGCTATGTGTTCCTCAACCACCGAAGGTGATTTTCCCAAAGTTAGAGGGCTCATACTTCTATGCATCACTCCGATTGTTTATTTTCTCGCATTTATTAGTATTTGAGTTTCATTCTTATGATTAATAATAGCCCTACCACATGAATGCTTGCTGCTTAACTATTTATATTAAGATCTCTTTGTCTCGCATACAAACTTAATGTTCATTATACTTCATAAACCACCCGAAATATCCATTCACTATACTAAATCGGCCCCGTTAGCACACCCTACCCATTGTCTTAACATCCTGGTTTGCTTTGACCCCATAGCCCAACTTGATATCATTTTCTTGTTCTATTTTGATCCACTTGATCCGTTTTCACCTCCAAACAACTAAAAAATCAAACAAACAAACACACTTAACAACTAGCCTAAAATCTAAACAACCAATGTAACAAGCTCACATCCTTCGCTTCATAGAGAGCCTCGAGTCCAAGGCTAGGTCCTAGGCTCCAAAGATTGGTTTGATGTTACTCCGTCATTTGTCCGCCTAACTGCCAAATTATGACTCAACAAAATCACAGTAGACTAGCAAGAATCAAATCTTCATTATCGTATGCATCATGTTGATCACTTAGTTCAATATATATATATTTTTTTAGCGGTAATAGAAGTAAAGTTAAAGGTAGATATAGTTGGTGTCAGATGTGGTCATAAACATAGATGTAGTAACTAAAGAGTTGGTGGAAACGTTGTCGCATATTAACATTTCCAGAGGGAAATGTTCAAAATCCTTGTAATGTTTCAACAGCACGCATGACTAGAGCACATTCTCTACTAAGAGGGAGTGTTGATTGGATAGATCTGGATGTATTAATACACATTCCAAAATACCCGTGAAGCATTTAGGAAATTATCCGTGAAGGGGTTTTATTAAAATACTTAAAGTTATTTTTAATGGAAGCCTAAGTCTAAACTTAGGAATTAAAATAATTAAATTGTATTAATAAAACTGGTGTGAAACTTCTAGAAAAAAGACGGATTTCCAAGTCAATATGATTTGAGCCATCGATGAATCTACTCTAATGCTAGATTTTTCAACAAGAACATTATAAGAAGGACTTCGAGTGGAATTTGAAACACATCAGTGCGAGTCTAGACACACTTTCAAGTGAGCAATACAGAGAAGAATCTAGGATCATTTAGCTGATTCTTGCAAAGCAGGCAAAAGAGATCTAGCTGGAAAATTTTAAAGAGCCAAGAATACATCGTTGAGAAGGCAAAGAAGAGGATCTAGGAAGAGGCAACATGTGGGCTACAGGCCACGCCGTAGAGCCACGAGAGGTGCCCCGAGCCTCCGAATAGATCCGACTTGTTGAGGATCGTTTAGATCCAAGCACAAGAGTCGGGGTGTGGGAGACGAGAGGCCATAAGATCGCATCCACTCCACAGAAGATCAATCCCGAAGGAGTGACGCAGCCTTAGCTAGAGTGGGATGCAGATTCCCATGCAAAGGCAACGTGAGTCGTTTGCTCAAGGTTGGGCTTCTAAAGAGCGATCTCCAAAGGTTAGTATGATTTCATTTTCTCACTAACTCTCTGTCATATTTTGTATGGATGTCAATAAGGCATCCGTATTAGACTCAGAACTACCGCTTAATAATACAAAACCTCGCTTGTCATGACTTAATTTTCCGCATGTTTTTTCCAGACATTTGTCCAAAAATACATATGTTTATGTGTATTTTTTGTTCTCGTCGCCTGTTTACATATTATTTTGCGAAAGGAAGGTTGCAATGTGATGTATTCATGTTCATTGTATAATAAATCGGCAAATAAATTGTTAAGTAATGAATAATTAGTTGAATATTTTCCAGGCCATCGCAATAGATTTCTATTTAGGAATTTCCTACACTCCTACCACCTACTCACTGTAATTAAGATCGTGTTCTTGTCTAGTGCATGGCACAAGGAGTAATATTCCACCAGGGGCCTCGTTTAATTGGCTCATTTGGCTTTATTTTGTCGCTTCCACTAGACATAATAAATAAAGTGAGAAATAAGAGGTCACCTCACTTTAGTCACCTCACTCTTTATAACAGCGTTCTTTCCTAGCAGATTGACGCGAACTTAAGAGAGGCCTGGGGTCCACCGGATATGATGGGGGAGGCATCACAACCCAAGGTAACCGTGCGCATCCGTGGAGAGCAGCCTTGGGAGGGAGTCGATGCTGCAAAGGAGAGGCTTCACCTCATTCCGATCATTCATGATTTGATATTTTATTGATAGCCGGATTCCTTTGTCCGTTTCAAAGACGGTTGTTTAGTTCGGCTCAAAGATCGTTAGTACCCAGTGTCTCCACGGAGATCTCACCCTTAGCTCCTGGGGGACCCCCGAAAGGCCTCGTCTCCGGGTAAGGTTTTTTCTGGCTTCTCACCCTTAGCTTCTGGACCCCCGAGTGCCCACCCTGGGCAAGGTTTGTCTCCGAGGATACTTCTTCGGCTTCCGTAGGCAAAGAAAGAAGAAGCCAAGCATATCTCAGGAGGAGAAAAAGTTTCTCTTGTGGTCACAGGCAAGAGAAGGAAGGACGCTCGATTTTGAAGGAGAAGGACGCCGTCTCACGGAGAGAGGGACGCCGATCCTCGGGGAGAGGAAGGACGCCTGTCCATGAGGCGTGCAGGCCTGTCTGGCAGAGAAAAGGCCGTTAGGGAGGGCAGAAGGACGTTGTCCGCCGAGTGAGGACGCCGTCCATTTCGGGCTGCAAGGGCTGCGCATCCGAAGGCTTACTGTTAGATCCGCCTTGGGAAGGATAGATCTTGCAGATCTAATTCATGTTGCGATCTTAGTCTTTGTATGTTGCAAGATCTGGAGGTTTAGCACTAGATCCGGGCTCTGAGGAGGACAGATCCGAGGAGATATCGATAGACGAGTCCAAGACCTCGGGCGGATAACACCGCATCGAGCCCAGAGGTCAGAGATTCGAGAGATAGTTCCGATCTCCAGTATAGATCTCGTTATTTGGCAGATCTCAGTCAAGGACGTGCAGACGGGGAAGGGAAGGGACGCGCATTTGATTGGAGTGCTTTCCGTATCCATCGTGGACGAGATCCGAGGAGCAACCATTGTGGAGAGGAGCTCAACAGTCATTTCGCATTCCGTGAGCGTGTCTATCTCGTCTCGGTGGTTGAGGATTTGTGCTTCATCAGTCGCATCACCAGCGGTGAGATGCCGCTTTCCATTTGTGAGGGTTTGCGCTTGAGATCAGCCCCGCATCAGCTTCATCTTTCGTCGAGCAAACAGGACGCCAGCTCTGTCGTTACCATTTTCTGTATGGGAGGGTCATCACTGCCTGGGTGGGCAAGGATAGGTGCACCGATTCTCGATTTACCTCTATGCACTTTCCCGATTAATAAAATGGCTCAGCCGTATTACATGTGTCAGGTGACTGATCTCCGGTTCGCATTGTATTTTATATCTGTCACATATTTCGTTTATTATCGGTTATTTCTTTGGGATATTACAAAGGTATCAGAGCATACTCCGTCAAATTGGTCTATGACATCCGAAAAAGAAATCATACGGTGAGCAATAGTAACAGACTGTGAACGCGTTTGAAAAAGGGCTAAAATGAAAAGGGTCAAATTTTTGAATTTTGGAATTAGGAAAATGCTTGGTTAAGCCATGAGATCACTTTCCCAAATTCTCGAATTTCTTCGAATAGTTTCTGGATAACCGAGGGTCAAAGGCTTACGCATGGTTTTCGTTGTGCCAGCCCGTGCGCTTCGAGGAGCTCCTGTGGACATATAGCGTAAGGAGTCATAAGGTGATGTGATAAGAGGAGATTTAGGGACGGAATCCAATGGAGGCCATGTTTGCGAGTTGAATGAGAAGTTGACCGAGAAGATGGATGCAAAGATGGATGCATTTCATGCAGGAGGTAACCAAGAAGGTTGCAGAGGGGGGAAGCAAAGAATCCCCCAGGGTCTTCTGTGGGGGAAGGATCGTGGAGCGCCTAGTTACATACCTGACATATTCCTAATAGACAAATGTTATAAGGTCGATTCCATGGACACGCGACCACCATGCCTACTTTCCGTAGAGGAAGAGGAGCGAACGGAATCAGAGAGGTGAATCTAGCTCAACATGCGGCTATGTTTCAGTAGATTGAAGTGAGCATGGGATGTGAATTCAGGGATGCTTTCCTTTTGATCAATATATTCAGCTCGATGTGGTATCAAACGGAGCAAGACCAAAGACAAAGGGCAAAGATTACCAATCGATGACCCACTCGCACAAGCAGGCAGAGATTATGTTCAAATTTCAAGATGATAGTAGACTCACGACTTTCACAGCAGGGAACAAGCCCTCACATGATCGGGCTTACAACAAGCATGAGACAGATTCCACTCCAATGACACTACGTCATCCAGCCAGAAGAGCTTGGTGGACAAGTTGGATACCTCTTTCCGCCCGATCGAGACGAGAGGAAAACCATTAAAATGGTTACCTCAAGACTGGAGGATGAGGACACGCAGATTGGCAGGAGTTCGAGGATACACCTAGTGACACAGACCTTGGCCATCATTAGAGTTCTCCGATCGCAAGCTTCTGGCGGATATCGTAGTGGAGGAGGAGGAGCCTACCCTGTGAGCCATCCATTGAGGATGACCGGAGCCGTGTCCGAGTTCGAGTGGTAGCAAAGACACGGGATGTAAGTGAGGTATCAGAGAGGCGGTCCGGCCACCGATGAGCAATTGAGGACACAGCGCAGGTATCGGGGATGACATGGTCGGCACGCAGTTGTCATCGCTTCGATGGACTTCGAAGCTCCGAGGAAGGCCGCTAGAGAGACCATTTTGTCAGTAGACCGGGGAATGGGAGGGTAGAGAGTGACTTGTGCCAAGCTCTCCATGCCAAGCTGGTCCACATTGGGGGAACAAATTGGACTTCGATGGTACAACCTTGAGATATTACTGCGCGCGCATCATCTCCCCTTCGTGTATGCATGGATGGGACTAGCAGTAGTTGTTGGGTCATCTCTTCCCATCGTGAGAGAGAGAGGCAAAGAGCCACCTAGTCGATCTCTTTTATGTTGACTTGGATAGTGGTATGAGACGATCAAGAGTTACAGACACAAAGATCCATATGTTGAGATTGGATGGAGAGAGATTTTGAGTTACCTGGTGAGCGGGCTATGGAAATACAATGATTTGGTTCCCTCTCACATGTATAGAAGATATGACATCTTCGATGGATAACATCTCTCTCATGCTTGTGTTGGGCATCCCATACACATCATGATGGAGGCTGCCTACCACCTGCTTGATTCTTTAGGGGTCCGTCTGATCCTTGAGGAGCTATACTTCAAAATCCCATGAAGTGCAAAATCGTAAATTTGATTTGGGAGGAGGGTGAGGCCTCATGGGAGTGAGTACCAAGATGAGGAGAAGGATGTACCACAAGTGATTGAGTGGATGGGAATGATGAGCAAGGAGCCAGAGGTTACTTACGGGGTCTGGTGGCTACCAGCAACAGAGGTTTGGTCGCTACCGTTACTCTTGAAAGAGTTTGGCCATCTCTTGGCAAATACCTTCCCTAAGAGTCGAGGTGGAGGAAAGAGGGTCGGATACTTGCATCATTGAGCAAAGATGGAGACAAATGATGTTGCTATGATACTCATTATGTCTTCATCACATGAGTTGTATGATGCACTGTGGAGGCAGAAATTGCTGGTTGCTTGGTTTGTTTCTCGGGAGAGCAAGACAAATATTTACTCACACCGCATGATGTTGGCAGAAGAGGACACAATGTCCTTTGATCTTTAATGAT
This sequence comes from Pinus albicaulis, assembly GCA_034641835.2. Classification (NCBI taxonomy): domain Eukaryota; kingdom Viridiplantae; phylum Streptophyta; class Pinopsida; order Pinales; family Pinaceae; genus Pinus; species Pinus albicaulis. Next base: position 1,410,146,587 of record CM076580.1, on the reverse strand, counting down.
GACGGAAGTTACTTCCCATCTGGGGGAGTATTCACTTTGTTGCAAGAAGTATTAGAGGAATCTTTGACAAGGAGCATGTCAAAGAACCTAGGTCTTGTACTCGATTAAAAAGAACCTCCATTTGCATGAGCCCACAGTCATTGTCACTCAGAGCGTAACATTATGGATGAAGCAGCTAGTAGACATGGTGGATCTATAAACCCATAGGTCCCGTGATCACTTCATTTACAACTACAAGAAGTAATGATGATAGAGACATCTGCGTGGTATATCCTTCGACTTGGGTTTCCAAGCATAAGTACTATCTTCTTAAAAGACATGGTTCACTCTTCTTCATAAAGGGTGTCAACACTTATGGAGGACTCATTCATGGACCCATGTACACTTACTTCAAAGATATGGTGAGGGATTTGTTTATAATATCTGGCTGATTTGCACCCTCTACCATTCTTATGCAATGTATTGTTTCTCACAAGAGGTGCTTGTCACATTGCTCCATGAGTTGTATTGGACCAATCTACATGATGGAGGTAGCCATCTCTTTCAGGCCTTGGGGCAATGTTTTATCATCACATGTATGTTCATTTGCAACACTATACTGTATCATATGAAGACATGCATAAATATAAGTATTTTGTCTTTTGTACTCTTATCAAGCAAGAACTTGTAAAACTCACAGCCAGACTTGTTTGGGAAGTCGTTGGTACCCTTCTTACACCACAGAGACCTTTGGCATTTCCTTCATTTTGCCGTTGATCATGTCTTCATTTGCTGGATATATATCAGATTTGTATGGAGTGCTTGATTATGAGGGAGACACATGAGTCGATGTGTCCGTGAGTGGGAAAATTCTCACTTCGCACTACATGTTCTAATGGGAACAGAGTGCATGGCCATCACTACTTTATATGCATTCTTTTGATGTAGGCCATGAGATCGATATTCAACATTGTACGTACCATGGGCAAGTGTTTGGACCTATGTTGTCGCTTGTTCCGGGCCATTTTCTATCCATTAGTAGATGTGTTGACTTCAGACATTGCTTGCCATGTGATTTTCCGAGGTTGGGTAAAGTGATGACTCCATCTCGTGGTTTGTTTTGGGCCGCCTGTTCTTCATTGATGGAGGAACCTTCTATGGAGGATTGTTCTTCACTTTGCCATTGAAGGGCAATGATTTTAAGTGCCCAAGATCGTACTCTTCAAACCCACCTTCATTACTGAGTTTCGAGGTGGAAGGAGATTTTCAGGAGTTGCCCTCACGAGGTGGCTCATTTGGTTTGATGATTGCTTGGGGATGAGGATCCATATGAGAGATGTTCCTCACTTCATGCCCCCACCGGGAGAGAGGCGACGTGTGCTGCTCACAATTGATGTGCTTCTCGCTCCACATACCAGATGCAAACACAATGGGTCATGGTCTCTAGTCATAGCCGGGAGTGTTGGAGCGGGCCTGAAATGGATTTGTGCGACATACTGTCAGCCATGAGGATCCGGAGGACTATTGATTTGGCCGGTACCTGAGAGGCCAGCTTTGGGATCCCGGGCATCGAGATATCCTCTTCATGTCATGCAGTGAGACAAGAGAGTGTTTCAAAGTGGGGACCTGTGCACATTTGCGCATTTCCCGCAGTGAGCATCACTAGAGAGTAGGTTTGTTCAAGCATTGCTTGAGAATGCCAATTTCTTTGGCCTGGACAGGATTGCCACTAAATGAAAGGTGATTTACAAAGATTCATCACTTCAAATACTGAGACAAGCAACTGCTGCTTGGGATGTCTCCCAATTAGCTCTTTAATTGGAATATTTCATTTTTGCTTTCTATTTTGCCGCTTCAAACTAGACATAATAACAAAGTAGAAATAAGAGGGTCACCTAATTTTAGTCACCTCACTTTATGGTCAAAGTGTTCTTTTCCTAGTAGATTGACGCAACTTAAGAGAGGGGGCCTTTAATCCACGTGGATATGATGGGGGAGTGTGCATCGTTGAACCTGCTGTAAACTCAGACTCATGAGTTAAGTTTTGAGGGAGTTTGATGTTACAAAAGGAGAGGCTCTCACCTCATTTGATCATTCATGATTTGATATTCTTATTGATAGTCGGATTCCTTTGTCTCTGCCTTCACACGGTCGGTTGTTTAGTTTGGGTTCGGCAGATCGCGAGTACGAGTGTCTTGGCTTCGAGATTCCCACCTGCTCTGGGGGACTTCTCAGTGCTCCGGCCCCGGTAAGGTTTTTCCGGTTTCACCTCAGCTTCCGGGGGACCCTCGAGTGCCCGGTCTCTAAGGTTTGTCCCGAGCATGGCTGGGCTTCCAGAGCAGTTGTTAGCTTCTCAAGCATATTCGAGGAGGAGAAAAGCCTCTTTGTGGCTTTCCACAAGCAGAGCAAGAGAAGGAAGGACGCCGAGCCTCTGAAGGAGAAGGACGCTCGGTCTTCATCTCGGGAGAGAGGACGCGATCCTTTCAGAGAGGAAGGACGTCGTCCGGGCGAGGACGCAGCTCGGGGTCTCGCGCAGAAAACACCGCTAGGAGGCGTAAGACGCCGGGTCTCGCCCCTGTGAGTGAGACGCCGTCCATCGGGCTGCAAGGGCTGCAGATTCGAAGGCTTATTAGATCCAGCCTTGGGAAGGAGGACCCTGGCAGACTAGTCTGTATGCTGCGTATCTAGTTTGTATGCTGCGATCTCGGAGAAGCGGCACCAGATCCAAATTTTGGAGGAGGACAGATCCGATAGAGATATTGATACATTCAGTCCAGATCCAAGGACAACACCCGATCTAGCCCTAGAGCGAGATCTCGAGGAGACAGTTCCATCTATAGATTCGAAGGTTCACAAAGAGACTGTATCGGAGGACGTGTATCGGGAAGGGAAGGACGCAGATTTGATTGAGGCCGCATCCACTGTGGGACGTGATCTCGAGAGCAAACTATTGTAGAGAGCTCACAACAAGGTTTCAAAGATTCTCGTAGGTGCTCATCTCTGCTCCTGGAGGGTTGAGGATTTATGTCAATTGCTTCTCGCTGTCACTACAGCATGCTGGGTTTCCATTCGTGAGGTTTGTAGCCTGAGATCACCCCCAAGATCAAATGTTAGCTCATCTGGGGCCTTTCAGAGTAGCCTAGGGACGCCTGTCCTTGTTATGCCCATTTTCTTGTATGGGAGGGTCATCACTTGCCTAGGGCAAGCAGGTGCACCGATCGATTTACCTCTCTATGTACTTTCCGATTAATAAATGGCTCGCCTTCGGTATTACATGTGTCATGATCTGCGTTGATCCTGGTTCAAGATGCTGTATTTTCTATATCTCAGTTCGGCATATTTCTCACACATCGGGTTATTTCCCTTGGGATATAAGGAGAATACACCGTCCGCCATCACCCCTTAACCAAGGAGTTAACCCTCACTCCCTCTCAAATAGGAGTAACAACCACAATACTCATCAAAGCATCGACTACATGCTTTTTTTGTGGAGAAATGGGGAGACAAGTTGTAGTCATGGCTCCATTCTCGTATCATATCATAACAAGTTTTGACCTTCCCGGCCTATGTAACTTTGTCATCAAATGATTCATTTAACATTTCAAGGAGCCAAACGTCCTACATTTGCATGCACATGGCTTTATCTTTAGAATTCCTTTCCTCATGATCTTCCAAGCGATAATTAGTGTTATCCACTCAATAAATGTATTCTAAATCAAATCAAACAATTAATGACATAATATCATCAAATGAATGTCTAGAACTTCTCAGATAGTCACACATACTTTTGCAATGTATCTATCCAGGAGACAAGCCATATTCTAAACAAAACATCATTAATAGATTTTCCAAATCATGGCTGAAGCTTCTAGTGAAGGTGTGGGATTATTCATGTCAAATTCTTGTTAGCTTGCCTCCGTATTTAACAGAGTTCTATCACGCTCTTTTAGATTGAAATCATTATCGCATTGGATATTCCATCAATGTGTTCCTGTAACAAATCAATTAACCGCCGGTACAACAACATCAAAACTCTTCAACTTCTTTCTCAAGGACATTGCCCTAGATCAATCATCTACTTTTTTATCAGCTGTGTTTCTCTATGTTGTTTACAAACCTAACACATATCTTCATCCAAGATATTTACAACTCCCTTTTTGTTTGAGGGTGAACTTCTTTGTCTTCTAATTTCTTTCTTTGATGCATACCTTCAAACTGCTCCTTCATAATCTTCATGCTTTGCCACGCTCTTTCAAATTCTTCATCTTCTCATCAAACTTTGATAGATCATTGTCACATATTCAAAATATTGTCATATACATCATAGTCACCTACTTCACCACATAGACTTTCACATCATATATATATATATATATATATATATATATATATATATATATATATTACTGCCATAATGTTTGCCATCCATTATTGTCCAATAGTACATCAACCATCTATCTTTGTCATATAGTTTTAGAATTAGGTCATTGCCATACAAAAAGGTCACTGTCATGTTACTACCATACATTACTTCCATACCAAAGGTCACATCCATATGGCCATATCAAGGTCATTGTAGAGATCACTGTCATATAGATCTAGGTCACTTATAAGGTTATCACATCGTTATCAAGTATGATGGCACTATCACACATCAATTGCCAAGATAACACTCTATCATATATCTCCTGCCACAATCATATGTTATTATCACAACACATACCTCCACGCCACAATTATGTTGATTATCGTCATACCTTCAAGTTACAAGAATGTAGAGTGCGAGATGAAGTGTGAGCCATATCATAAGCAAGCTACAAATAAGAGTGTGAGACTTGTTATACGGGTCGTAAATAAGAGTGCAAGCCACAGTATGTTGTTGCAAGCTGTAGAATAGAAGAACATAGTGATTGTGAAGGACAAGCCACAAATAGATATAATACGAACAATTGTGTTATAAGTCGAGAGGAATATAGTGTGAGCCATGTTGACAACAAATGCGAGCCATAAATACGAGCTAATGTAATGATATGCCATTGGTATTATGTTAGCCATAGAGAAAAGTATGTAGGACACTATGTAAAGCATCTCGAGGCAACGTGATTCAATACTAGCTCTGCAGATAGATAAAGCTAACCACAAAGGATGCAAGCTTAAAGCTAGACAAGCTACAACAAAAATCCAGGCTCATATTTCTTTATGCTTTAGAATCAAACATGTCAGCTTCATGGTGTCATCCATTCTTTTATTATGTATAAGAAAAGAGTCTTAGTAGTGTGACCGTCTACTTGTTTATACTACAAAGATGAACTTCATATGTCACTGCCCGATCCGTAAAGATATAGCATTGCTTATTGATAAGTTTGTTTCTCAATGTTGTGAAAATCTCGTTACTCGAATCCTACTCGCAACAATCCATAGATTTTTTCTATTTGTTATTTTACTAAACAAATTATTTATCGATATTATATTTCTTCTATTTGTTATTTTATCAACAAATTATTTATCATGTACTGTGGTAAGTATCAAAATCAATACGCTACAACCTCACAAATAACACTGTGAGAAAATAATCTCAACGCAGAGACTAGATGCACACACATAAGTACACAATTATTTTTGGACTAAGTCAATGTAAAACGAATCTGGGAAAAACGGTGCAAATAACCGTAGGGTATTAATGTTAAAAGAGAAAATATGAGTAAAAATATTTGGATGTCCGCACTCCATCATCCACAGTAGAAATAACTAATAAACAATCTAGTGACAAATTCTCACTTCCACAAAGATCCGGACATAGACCTTAGCTCAAAGAGCTTCTTTGAAGCCGCCTTTGTGTAGTGATCGCATCACCCTACACACCGTGTCACACAATCGGAACACTCTATCTTCCGCCTCTAATTGTTTTCTTCGAGCCTTCAAAGCCTCTCGGCAATGAATCAACTATGTCTCCCAAGGAAATTCAGGATCTCTTTAAATTCACGGGTTCTCTATGTCGCCTCGTGGAATTTCTTCCGTTATGCACTCACCGTATTTGGAAAAATTCTCCTCCAACCTCACTATCCTACCTCTCTCATCAGAATAGCTCACCGTCTCCTCTGTGAATCGTCTCACTCCGAAAATCATTTTCTAGCAGATCGAGAACTTCTTGCTGTCTTCTCCAAGTGCCCATCGAGTTCCTCTCTATAATCTCTCGTTAAGAGATCAACGACCATGATTAGATCTTAATCGATTATTCAAATTAACTTGAACTGATCCACGCTTATCTAGAAGATTCACACCCGACTTAATTAATACCCTTTAATTAATCATATTTCAAGTTTAGACTTAGGAAATATTAAAAATTTATTAATTATTTTAATTAAGTCACTTGGGTGGAATTTCCCTAAACAATTTCTCGGGTCCGAGAATACATGTGTCTTAGCCTCCTCTCGAAAAATATCACATGAGCACATTCGTGCTACAAAATCAACAAATGTCCTTGTCTTCTTTTGTCCTCTAAAGTTTAATTCTCGGTCACTTTCTCATACTTGTGTCACGGTTATGGCTTTTATATTCCTCCTTGTTATTGATAATTTTGGTCCGAAAGGTGATATTTTCACAATTCTGTCCTTTTATTGTGGCGGTTTAGAGTCTTGGAATCTTAATGATAGACTTATTCTTCATCCCAGCTTCATATTAGTCTCATAGTAATATTCTCCGGGTTCGTTTAAGTCTTCAACACAAGCGCATGTATTAATCATAATCACTTATCTTGAATCAAAACTTTGCCTCTCTGGGGCTCCTTGAGGCCAATGACTTCACCATGCACAAGAAAGCTCTAATTTCTATGTTCTCGAGTTTAGAACTAGATGCGGCTTCGGACTTTCCACATAATTATGGATCTTTAGGAAAGAGTATGCTTTGGATCTTTGCATGATACTTCATTTAAGGTGACACATAAACTTCCACTTGAGCGAGGATTACTTTCGTGTTGCATCAATTTGAGCATTTTAAAAATTTGTATTAGCACGGTAAATCATGCCGAAAGACTCAAATGTTAGTGCCATAAAATATTTGGGATTCCATCATAGAAGTCACATGTTTGGATCACTTTTCCATCGTAAATTGATATAGATTGTAGAAGTGATGTGAAGACTTAGATGTCTTTGTATAATAATTGTAGTCGTTAGATATGCTTGTTTCGGTGGCTTGCATCATAGTGTTTATCCACATCGGATTTGAATATCTATAGTTTCGACCTTCTAGGTCAATACCAGGATCTCTTGTATCATAACTTTGAACCTTCGTGAATCTCTTGTTTATCACATACGGTCGGATCATAGGTTCAAATCTTTTTTTTAGTGAGTTTACCACACTGGTCTTTTTGGATACTTCGCACATCTTGTTTCATAATTCTATCTTTCTTTTCATACTAAGCAGAGTGCGTATGCCAGGTGCACATCTTGGAGCGAGTGCATATGTCAACCTTTCTTGAACTCGGATCTTAAACAGTATAAGTTTTATACCCTTTTGATTGGATATTGCAAAATTTGGATCTTGAACATGATAATGATCTTCTTTAAATATAGTGATGTACGCTGTGATGATGAGTCTTCTTCAAGGATGCCAACAAAATGTGATCTTGAACTACCGACTTTTAACCTTAGCTGCGATATGATGTTGAGAAATCAATATGCTTTCATATTAGGGGTTGATTTCTCTTCAAGTATAATTACTTGTGAATGTTTGTTGGCTTCTTATTAAAATTTATTTTTTCTCATCAGCGATTACGAAAAGTACAAAATATAGAATCACAAAGAGACAAAGAACGAGAAAATGTAGGCTCCAAGCCGGGGAGGTGAAAACCCACGAGGGGGAGAAAACATAGAAAAATCTTCTTCTTAAATAATCGGATCAAAGTGAGATATCCAAGACCCAAGAGCGAAAAAAGACTCCAACCTTCAAGATGTAAGTCAAGTCCTTCCAAATAACACTTAGTCACTCCCGGCAACAAGACAACAACATATACAGCAAGGACAAACTTTCAACAAGAGAGATGTGTCCGCAACAAGGCTTCTACATATGTGCAAGCTCAAGAGAAACCTTCCTTTACACGTGCATACTTCATATTTCGGCGTTCTTTCTTTCCTTGACTTCTCACTCCTTTTCTCTCTTCAGGAAGAGAATGATAATCAAATCATGCAAATTTCATAACATCAAATGTGCTCAACTCATCTTCTATTTATACTTGTCAAGGGGTTCAAATAGATGTCTCTTCACAGGAGGGTTGACTTGATAAGAAGGGGTGACTTGGCTTCTTGAGGTGATTTTTGACTCAAATTACATCTTGAAAATTCTTTTCTTTTCTCTTACACAATTCCAAATGGGACTTGACTCGAATAATTTCTCTTGACTCATGATAAATTTTCTTTTGACTCAGAGCTAATGCTAGAGCATGAAGAACATGTTTTTACTTGAAAATAATAATAATAATATCATACTTTCATTTTCTTTTGTTTTACCTAAAATACATATTGATACAAGTACAAATTATGAAATAGGAACACAGTTACATTTCCAACACTCTAGACTTAGAGCAAAACTCGGTGTTATTCTTTTTCCTAAGAAATGCTTCACCTAAGGAAGTTCACAAAGTGCGCTTGAACAAAGGCACCTAAATGAAGTAGAGTGGCTAACAAGCTGGGATTTTATTGGCTTCGAATTGGGTCCAAGTGTTTAAATTCTCGAGAGGATCCTTTTACTCTTTTGGCCTCTCCAAAAATCTTGTGGGATGTTGTCCTTTAAAGGATTTCTAAAAGGTGGACAAATGGGTTTCTCGATGTTTATCCTTAATAGTAAAATTCCAAGTATACTTCAAAGTCCTTCAGTGCAATTCATGTGTATTATTCATCATGGTAGGTCCCATCGACCTTGAGTGATTGGAGAAGATCTGCGAGACCTTCTGAAGCCATCCTATAAGTCAAAAGGGTTTTCATTTCATTAGCTTGAATTTGTGTTGTAGGCCAAAGGAACGGGGGATAGTGTGAATAATTAACTCTTGTCATTAGGCTCAATACACCTTTGCTAAGTGGGTTATCGTATCAAAGGATGGTCACGAAACTTAGAAGGTTCTAGTGCATCATTACATCCTTCGAAGTCTTCTTTAAGGAAAAAAAATTGACGAATCTCAAATTATAGATCCTTTGCCACTTTACTCCCACTAAATTTCATATGTAGGAAATATTTTTGCCCACGTACTCTGAAATCATGGGAATCCATTAAAGGATGGTCGAATTTGTGGGAATCTGTGTGCCTTTGGCCTTTCCTTCAATAATACCATCTTTGGTGGTCACCCATACTTAAAACCCTTAACAAAGTCTGCAATGATTTTCAATAGCGTCTCTTTAAAAAAGACATCTTTTTTGGCAGGCTGCTTTATGACCACAGGCTCATTGTTGACTAAGTTGCATTAAAACAAATGAAACCAATACAGAAGCAAATTTTTGAGAAAATGAATACGAATTTTTAAAAAATCCAATGATTTTTTGAAAATTGTGATGTGGCTAAACCAGTTTACTGTGTCTCTAATAAAAATTTTATCTTACCATTCATCTTTTAGAATATAGATTCTATGTTTAAAAATACATAATCATCATCATGGAATTCAACATAAACAAATCATCATCATCAATTCAACATAAACTTGTCATCGTCATTAGTGATTATTATAACATTCAACATATCATCAAGTTTATGTTTTCAATTTCAATCATCAACATCATCACCAAAATTAATAATGCTAAATGCACACTACATAGTACAAATTACAAAATGAACTATGATTGGCGATCTCTTGTCATATGACATATTATGGTATTCAATGTTCATTGTTCAAAAGTTTAAAACATCATCATGAATTACATTTTACATATACGTAAATATGTCTTCATCCATGTAATTAAGATCCACATCAACATTTGGATCCTCCCCACGAGTGGGAAACATTCTTTATACATGTCCACTTGAAGATGCAATTATTGGTGCCTCCTCATCAGAGAAACCAAAGTCATATGAGACATGGCATTCAACGTCATATGCCGAGAAGATAACTCTGAAAGCAGTCCAAAAGCCATAAAAATGCCGAGGAAATGATTTAGAAATAGGATCCTGTGTTTCAAAAAAAAAAAAGATGAAACATACGCATATTAGGATCATACGTTTCCGAAAAATTGAAACATTTTGAAATAGATCTTGCATTTCCAAAAACACCGAAACGTTTTTGTGTCGTTTCCATGTTGTTTAGGTAACATTTCCATTTTCAAAACATTGAACAACGTTTTTGGGGGTTGGGAGGGACGTTTACGGTAATTTAGTTTTGAGAAATCATCATGGCTCCCAAGTTTGGTCCGATTTCGTGAGTTGTGACAAAACTATAATTGAAAAATTACAAGACTTTATTGTGGATAACCTATAATTTTGAGTTGGGTATTTATAAATTATAGCCTAATTGTTGGAAATACTAAGAAGGGGGTTGAATCAATATTTCATTACTGACAATCTTTCATAGTTAATCTTGAAATTGAATTCACATCACATAATCAATCATCCACAATGTATGAGCACAAAGATTAAAAGTGCAAATCAAAATTTGAAGAAGACATGAAAACAATATTTAATTTATTACAATCTTGAGACACCAATCCTCTAAGCACCAACTTAAAAAAAATTGTAGGCTCCAACTTGTCGAAGTTGAGGAAACTAATGCTTGATAATCATTAAATTACGGTAATGCAAGCTCCCAACTTGAACTTAGCCTATTAATTTTTTCCATGAAATTCATAGCCCCTAAGATGAATAATTGAAAGCGGAAAACTAGTTAACTTTCACCAAGATTCAAAGTTTCTTACAAGAAGCAACGAAATAAAAACATAGAGATAAAAACACATCACACAAATTGACACGCCTTTTCGAGGGAAACCTAACAAAGGAAACATGTTTTCTTGATGTGGATATTTTATTGATTCTCTTGGGCAGGTTGAATCTATTACAAAGCTATCTATCTCTCTCTTGAGAAAAAGAATTATGCTTCTCTGACCAATCTCAACTAATACAATTGATCTTGCCTTGCCTTGATGACTACTTGGTCCTGGGTTGTTGCACACAATTGATCCCCCCATTGCCTCCCTTGACTTGCTCTGCCAGGCCACATTGTCTTGCTTCAATTCCGCTCCTCCTTCCTTGCACATGAGCCCCTTATTCCTTGCGCCAATATCCTGTTCCCAGTGCCTGCCGGGTCCTATTTCTTAGTGCCCTCCAACTCCTATTTTTTTGGGACCCCAACTCTTTCTTGCTCACAATGGCTCCTAAAGCCTAGCACACTTGTGGTCCTATTTATTAGGAAACAATTCTTGCGCTCCCCAATCAAGAGCTCTCTCACAATTTAAGTGAGCCCTTCCTTGTCACAATCCTTTGTGCACAAAACGATTGATTTTTCTTGTGCCCTTCGTCCTTCTTTTATGAATTCGATCCATGCTAAGTGGGGCTGGTTCAAATTTAGAACTCGAGCTGCGATAGCGAGTTCAGCCAAGTGTTACTCACTCTCCTTCCGATCATCCACGAGTTTGTTAACTCATTCTCTCTCAATCGACAGAATCTTCTTTACGCTCTAAGCGAGCTGTCCTTTGGCACCTTATTTTGTAGTCGATACGGTGAAGACTTGTGTGGTTGGAAACTCCAACTCTATGCATGCTAACTTGATGATTATTACGGTAAAATGTAAATAACTCATCTTGGCCCCGAAGTCTAACTCATGAGAACCAATTCAAGGTCTTCATTGGATAAGGAACAAACAGGAGGACCTTGCTCGCTACATTTTCAACCTCCCTCTTAGCGAAGGTGCTTACCGGAAGAACCTCGTTCACACGGATACATGTTCAACACTACAGCATTCTCGGGACGGCCCAGCAGGTGCTCCCTCCTAAACTAGAAGACTTTGATTTTATGTGGAATCGGTTGGATACCTATTATAACTTTCTAGCCATCCTCTGTGAGTCTATCTGTCCTTGGTCACAAGTTCCATGTACCAGCATGTATCTCGATGGTTGCTTACTGCGCGAAGGTGGTCTTTGGAGGAATAACTCTCCCTTGATTCCCCCCCCTAAACAAATATTCTTCCCATAACAAGAACTCTCCCTATAATGGGTTCCTTGGTCGAGTGGTTGCCTCCTTACGCCACAGGCTCTCATCTGTCCTACTCATCGCACCAATTGCCAACTAGCAGAATCAAACTCGGTCTTTGGTTTAGACTCCATCATTAGCTTTTTCTTAAGAACTCTACCCCGCTATTGTTTGAGACTCATAGAGGCTCCACTCCTATCAACCATCACTTATCTACTCTACGCACTTCCCTGTCTTTTCTCAAGGTTACTTTGTCTCTCTCGGAACTTGTAGAGATTCTTCATCCTCACACCTATCTGCTTCTCACATACCATAAGCTAAGTGATGAAGGTAAGCCTTATCTCAGGTTGAAAAGATGACGTCGCGGCCCTGCGTCCTCGAGGGTCGTCGTAGAGCAAGATTATAGTTTGGCGTAAAACATAGGGGGACATCTTTGAGATGAAGGGGATTGCCGACTCCCCTTTGGCCAGTAGTACCAAATCCTCTGGTTGCACACATGCCATCATCTCCTAGCTCGTACGAAGGCACGGCCCTTCTCCTTTAGGGGCGGAAACAATTCTTGTTCACGATCATGTGGAAGGATGTTCTAAATAAATATACCATATGTTGGCTATCGGTTGAGCTTGCCATGCGGCGCTATCAATGAAAATATTTCTCGAAGTAGGCGGAAAACACGCCTACCTCCATTGATCGAGCCAAATGATCCTTATGCCTTTGCTTACGGTTAGGACACTTAGTGGCATAGGTTCCAAACTCGTGGCAATGAAGTAATTGATCTTGTAGATCCTTCTTCTTCTCGCCCTTATGTTGGACTCAACCTCTAAACCCTTCACCAACCTTGGTTCTGCTACCTTTTCTTGCTAGGGCTAATTTCTCCTCGTCCTTTCTTAGAGAGCTTCTCTACAAGCTCTCCTTCCTCTCCAGTTCTTCTTGAACACAATCACTCCACTGCTTTTCCCAAATGGGAATATTCTCTTCTTTCCCTTACGCATCTGGAAACTATGCAAGACATGGAGTCCCCGAAGCGCAAGACTCTGAGGTATTTTTGTTGTTGTCTTGTCCACACCACCTAGCTCATCTCGAACTTGAGTGAACTTTGAAAGATATGTGATTACAAACTCTCCTTTGCTCATTCGGATACTTCTTAGCTTCTCTTTGAGAGAAAGCTTTATGGCATCACTAGAGCCAGTACGGATCTAAGATGGCTTTAAACATCTCATATGTTGTTGTCCCATGGAGATGATGAATAATATGGTCATGGTCCTAAAGGTAGTCCTCCTTGCCTTGTTGTCATTCTTGTTAGGTTGGGCTAATTATTTGGGCATATGTGGGTGGCACTATTTGTTGCTTCAAAAACTCTAGCACCCCATTATCTTCCCCATATCTTTAAGTATCCACTCCTTTAGCCACGAAAATTAAGACTCCTCTATTTGTGATATGACCTTAGTCTAGGAATGCCATCTTTGCTATCGAAATTTCTCCCCTATTTAAACTCTAGTGCAAACCTTCTTGGTAGGATTTGAGCTCTTGACTAATGCAGTCAACTTGGTGTTGGTTTTTATACTAATCTCTTGCTCTAATACCATGTTAATGTTTAGCGAAATTTTACGTACTTAGATGAATAATTGAAAATGAAACTAGTTAACTTTCACCAAGATACGAGTTTCCTAACAACAAAAGAAGCAACAAAATAAAAACATATCACACGAATTGACACACTTTTCTTGGGAAGCCCAACAAGGAAAACTTGATTTCTTGATGTGGCTATTTTGTGTTGATAAGCAGGGTAATTGAATCTATTGCAAAGTAATTTCTCTCTCTTGAGTAAGGCATTCAGCTTCTCACAATAAATCTTAGTTGATACAATTGATCTTGGCACACTTGTGATCGGTGCCAGTCTCGGTTCCTACACCTGATTAGTCCTCTGTGCCTCCTTGACACTTTGCAAACCCTATTGTCTTGATTCAATTGTGTCACTCCTTCCTTGTACTTGAGCCCCTTATTCCTTATGTTGATCTCCTGTTTCCTAGCATGCTTTGGGCCTATTTCTTGGAAACTTTAGATCCTGTTTTTAGGACCCAAATTCTTTCCTACTGACCAACTCCTAAATTCTGGTACGATTTTTCTCCTATTTCTTGGGACACAATTCTTGCCATCACAATCAGGCTTTCTCACAAACTCATGGTTTTCCTTGTCACAAACGGGTGCTCCACAAAAAAAATGATTTTCCTTGTCTTTCAGGCGGTTTTTCACAAAAAAAAATGATTTTCCTTGTTCCTTCTTCCTTCTTTTATAGATTTGATGCATGCTAAGTTGAGCTGGGTTCAAATTTAGAACTGGGGCTCTAATAACGAGTTAAATGAGAGTGTTACACAACTCTCTTTTAATCATCTGACCCCAAGTTGTTAACTCACGCTCTCTCTAGTAAATACGGAGATCTCGCTGTCTTGGCAAAATAAGTTGAGACTAGCATACTCTAATTGAACTACTAAACGCATACACCTTGTTACGTAGTGAAATCGATGAGAGACTTTATTTATTTGAAGCTATATTTCTATGCTGCTAACTTGATGATTATGTTAGGTCCCTATATTACTGTTATAGTCCCTTATTGTTGTATTGTAACTTCTTATTGTTATTATTGTACCCCTGTAACCCCCATATTGTTATTATTGTTTTGTAAATTATTATTGTTAGGTCGGCTAGGATTTTACATTGTGGCCCCACTAGGAGTACATTGTGGCCCCATGGACTCCTATATATAGAAAAGGAGGTTTTGTAATTTGTATCATCCAAAAATTTTTTTCATTCATGTAATGTATTGGAGGTTGCCCCCTCGAAGTGGCTTATTTCTAAGGTGTTGATATCTCTTCTTCTATTTTTTGGATACGGTTTCCCAACATTTGGTATCAAAGGTTTGGATTCTAGGATTTTCTTTGCTCCAAACAGGTCATCGTAGAATTTTCGCCATAAATTTTTTTTTCTACGAAGGTTAGGAAAGTGAAATGTTTATAGTGCGCGGAGTGAAATCGTGAGGAACATCGTCGCAAAATTTTAGAAGCTTAGGATTACTTATTTTCGGAAACATGATGCAGCAGAGTTGAGCTGCTTTTTGCAAGCTCCTAAATTTCACTTAAAAAGGTCATCGTCAAATTTGCACTATAAATTTTTTTCCATGAAGGTTCAAAAGCTAAAAATTTTCGGCAATGAAATCACGAGGAACATCGTACTTAAATTTTAAAACTTGGTTCACAATATTTTAGGGTATGATGCGTAAAATTAGGTATTTTTCGAGCTCACGAATTTCATCTCAAAAGAGGGTGATCGTGGGAAAATCTTCATAACTCTCTCTGCGAGCATCGGATTGGAATTACGTAAAAGTGGCCGGAAGTACATAACATGTGGTTGCATGTACGTAAATTTCGAGAGAACCAAAGAGGCAAACGATGTGCTGACAGCAGGGCACTTCCTAAGTTCGCTCTCTTGAACCCGATCATAATTGGGTCATTGTGGGAGATTCGAAATAACTTTGCCTTGAAGAATCCAATCAATTGGGACTACATGGAAATTGAAAGAAGATGGGGCTACGTCGGTGTGGGAATTCCGAATATTTAAAGATCGAAATCAAGAGATAATTCGGTTTCAATATTGAGCTCCTCAAAATCAAGAAAAAAGGTGTGTATTTTTTTTCAAATTGCATAAGTCTTGTTTGAAAAGTAAGTTTAAGTGATTCAAAGCCTAGCCAGGCATAGATATCGGTATTGGGTTCTAAAATGCCTCCACAAAGAATTCAACACCCATTAAGCCCATGAGTACTCACCATGACTCATGAAGATGAAGAATTGCAACATGATCTATCGAAATTACAGAGCAAGTGCACCAAAATTCGCTCTCGCAAAGAGCAACAAAAAATGAAATGGATGTTTTGAAGAAAAGCATGGAAGCTAAGATGGATGATTTGAAGAAAGACATGGAAGCTACGATGGATGGTTTGAAGAATGGCATGGAAGAAAAAATGGATGGTATGGAAGAAAAAATGGAAGGTTTGAAGGAAAGTTTGTCAAAGTTGATACAAGAAATGATTCCTAATGGCGAAAAGATAGTAGATGAAAATCATGATGAGAACAAAATAAATGTTGATCGTGATTTCATAAACTCTAATGTTGGATTGAAAAACCACCATATTCAAAGATGGATATCGAGGAAGTTTGATAGCAAGGATCTTGTAACATGGATACTGATGGAGCAATGTTTTGATCTACGTCAACGTGCAAAACACAAAAAAGGGTACGCATTGCAACTTTACATTTAGAACAAAATACATTTGTATGGTATCGATGGCTTTGCTCCGTAAAAAAAATTGTCACTTGGTCGATTTTTACGGAAAATGATAGCACATTATGAGGATACAAAAAGCAACACCTTATTCGAGGAGGAACACATAATTGATCTCTTCATAGGTACTTTAAAGGATAACATCCAACATAAAGTTCGCATTTTGGAACACGATTCATTGGAGAAGGCATTCGAGGTTGGCAAGAAAAATTGAATGTAAGAGTATGGCGGCAAATGGAAGCCTACCACTCACTTCTATAAAGATGGAGAGTATTTCTACTCCTAGATTTCCACAACTTATAAGGTTGACACCACAACAATTGAAAGAAAAAAGAGCAAAGGGCTTTGCTACGGTTGTGATAGAAAATACACTAAAGGTCATAAGTGTGTTGAGAAGAAATTATTTTACATAGATTATGAAGAGGAAGAAGAAAATAGACGAAGAGGATATACACTAGGAACGACCCTAGAAGAGGAAGAAATGGTCGAAACCATATCGTGTAATGCATTGGCGGGAATTACCACTCCTCGAACTCTCAAGATAGAAGGACATATCAAGAAGAAAAAGTTAATAGTGTTGATTGATTCGGGTAGCACCCATAACTTTATTCATTGTAAGGTAGCCAAGGAATTGAATTGTTTCCTATACCCAACACCGGAATGTCAAGTGATGGTTGCAAATGGGCTTATAAATTGCTCACGGGAAAATGTCATGATATCAAGCTAACCATGGGGGAATATGTATTGAATAGTCCAATGCTTTTCCATTCCTATGGGAGAAGTGTGATGTTGTACTAGGAATACAATGGTTACAATCTTTGGGGAAGTAGAGGTAGCTTTTAATTTTAAGAACTTTTCTTGAAATTTTTTTTTCGAAGAAATGAAAGTCGAATTACGGGAGTATTGCGGGGGCGAGAGCATAATAAGCTCTAATGTCGAAAATAAGAAACATAAATAAAGAACAACAAGGTGTAATTGCACAATTATGCTCACTAGAAGTTCCAACATCAAAATCATCTATTTATATGAGATCTCCAAAAAGTCTTGGACAATCATTCCAAGGTGTTTGAAACTCCCAAAGGGTTCCCACCTATTCGTGATCATGATCATGCTATTCATTTGATTCCGAAGTGTTCCTCCAAACATCGGGCCTTATAGATATCCTTATGTCCAAAAGAGCGAAATTGAATGTATGATTGCGAAATGTTAGAGGCGGGGATAATTCCAACTAGTCCAAGTTCTTTCTGCTCTATGGTATTGGTACAAGAAAGATTGATCATGGCGCATGTGTTCGGATTATAGGGAGCTCAATAAGCTCACCATTAAAGATAAATTTCCCATTCCTGTGATTGATGAATTAGTGGATGGATTACATGGAGCAATTTATTTTACCAAGTTGGATCTTCGTTAGGGATATCATCAAATTAGAATGAAGGCCCGAAGATATTCGAAAACGACATTTCGAACTCATGAGGGTCATTATGAATTTTTGGTCATGCCTTTTGGCCTTACCGGTACATATACCTACATTTCAAGGGTTGATGAATTCCATTTTCAAACCCTTCCTTAGAAAATTTGTGCTAGTATTTTTTGATGATATGCTAATATCTGACGAGTTCTTGGAAGGATCATGTTCAGCATGTTGATGAGGTGCTCAAACGCCCAAACAATTATATGCAAAAACATCCATATGTTTCTTTGGAGTACGAAGGTGGAATATTTGGGTCATATTGTATCTCACGAGGGTGTTAAGGTAGACCTAACAAAATTAAAGCCATTAAGTAATGGAAAATCCCCACGACCATAAAGAAGTTGCGAAAGTTTCTCGAGTTGAGGTATTATCGCAAGTTTTTAAGAATTATGGGAGAGCCATAGCACCTCTAACAACATTATTGAAGAAAGATGCATTTTCATGGACTCTGAAGCAACTAAGGCCTTTGAACATCTTAAGAGAGGTAATGTACTAGCACCCGATCTTAGCTACGCCGAGACTTCACAAAAAAATTTATTTTGGAATGTGATGCCTCGGAAATGGAATTGGTGTTGTTTTAATGCGAAGGAAGACCCATTACTTTTGAAAGTCGTCCAATCAAAGGAAAGTATTTACGAGAAACCTATTTATGAGAAGGAAATGTTAGCATGCATGCACTAAAGAAATGGCGAACTTACCTAATGGGAAGACACTTCAAGGTAAAGCGATCATGATAGTCTTAAACACTTTTTGGAACGAAGATTATCTTTAGAAAGGTAGCAAAGATGTTGGGTTATGACTTTGAAATAATCTACGAAAAGGAAGCTAAATGTTGTTGAGATGCACTCTCGAGAAAGAATGAAGAGGTGGGAAGCAGGCTAACATTGCCATTTCTATTATCCAGCAGGATTATATAGCGAACGAGATGAATGGAAAGGGACGAAGAAGTGTGATTACTCATTCGAAAAGTTGCGAAGCAGATCCTAGTAAATTTGATACATTTGGTTGGAAAAATGATTCCTTATACGAATCGCTTATCTCCCTACCATGACCCTAAGCGAGGAAAAAGGGGCCATCATTAAAATTGATCTCTCTAAGGCCTATGGCCAGAATCGATTGCAGTTCTTAATAAGACTTCTCCTAACTCATACGGGTTTGAGCATGACTTTGTAAGGTGGATCATGGTGTGTGTTACCTCGACTTCGATCGCAGGTTGATAAATGGTGCGCCGGACTTGCTTCAACCCACAAAGGGGCCTACGCCGGGGGATGCCCTCTCTCTCCCCTGGCATTCCTGTAGCAACAAAGGTTTAATTTTATTGATTAAGCGGCTTAAAGAGACGGTGATATGAAAGAGGATTGAATTTGGGCTTAATCTGCGGGCGGCCCACCTCCCTTTTTGATGACGACATTCTAATTTTTAGTGATGGGGAGTCGGAAGTTATTTGATGTCTTAAAAGGCTCTTAGACCTTTTCTTAAAAGCCACGGGTACGGTCATAAATGAACGAGAAATCTTCGTCCACTACAACGAGGGCTCTCAACTCTCGAAGTAAACAAAGTAAAAGAGTTACTCTTGTTTGAAGCAAAGTCCCTTCGGGATGCGGTTCAATGTATCTCGGTTTTACGGCGAACGACTCCTACGGGGCTCAAGATTGGACTTGGCTCACAGCGAGAATTGAGGACGAGAATGAAACATTGGAGTTTTAAATGGTACATCGAGCGAGGTCGGCTTGTGTTGATTAAATACGTGGTGTTGGCTATTCCGGTTCTTTGAGCTAGTCTCATTTGGGTGCCCAATGCATTTTCTTTTGAAAATAAACAAAATTTGTAGTAGATTCTTATGGCGGTGGCAGAAGAAGGATCATACTTTCTCCTTGGGTTGTAGGATAAAATTGTCGAGACCTAAAAAATGGGGTGGATGGGGGATTAAGGACTTGTTTCCTTTCTCTCGATCTTTAGGCGCTAAACTAGCGTGGTGATTGTTTCGAGATAATCTTTGGTGCCGTAGCTGAAAGAGAGTATATTGACCCGGTCTGCCGCCTGCGAATAGATCGGACGACCTTTCAAATCATCAAAGAACTCCTGCGACGGAGCATGGAAAGCTTTGGTGGCGGTATACAGTTGTTGAAAAAGGCTTGTGGAAAGTGAAGACGGTAGATCGGTGGGCTAGGCGGGGACCGGTGGGTGGGGCACACTCGGAGCTCATGCACCCTCTCGAAGATGCTGCTCGGGCATCTAAATAACGGAGGCCTTTTCTCTCTCGGTCAAATTGGCGATAATGCAAACTCGCCGATGCGGCGGCGAGGAGTGGTTTCGGAGGGTGCTCTTGCTCGAAGAAAGATGGCATGATGAATGGGGGCTTTTAGCGAGGTTTGTTGAACTCTCATATACGTATTTCAAATGAGTCGGATGAGGTGAGATGGGTGCACTCTCAATCGGGCTTCTACTCTCCAAAGTTGGGATATGATTGGCTTATGTCTCCAAAAGGGTGGAAGGAGCCAGGCGGTGGGCAGCCATTATGGGCAGAAAAGGGCAGGCAAAGAAGACTCGAGCTGTTTTGCGGTGTGTTCTTCAATAGAAAGTACCTGCTTGGGATCTTCTCAAAAAGGGGGAAGATGGGCCTTGGGTGGTGTTCCTTGTGTAAGAGCGAGGAAACTCTCTGACATATTTTCCTTTGCTGTCCTTTCTCAAAAGCCTGCGGAACGAAATGTTAAGGCGGCTAAGGTCCTTTTGTTGGGAGGGGAGGAGATACCGAAGCTTGGAATAATTAGTGGCGGCGAGGCATGACAAGTCGAACGATGCCCACGGATTTGTTGGGGTGTGGTAGCGAGAAATCACCGAATCTTCAAAGACTCTTTCTTCCCCATCGCTTGATTAGCGGTGAGTGGCCATATGGCTTGTACCACTCCCATCTAATTCTCGAGCATCGGTTTCATCCCGAAATAGAAGAAATAAAGGGCTCTATCTCGTGGGCTTATTTCGATGGAGCCTCGGATATAAACGAAAATTGTGGGTAGGGTACGGTCACATTCACTTTACCTTCGGAATTTCTCTCAAAGCCTCCATTGGACTTGGTACCCGAACGAATAATTTTGCCCCAAGCTCAAGCTTTACATTTGCTTCTTTGTTGGCTCTCTTTGCGCGATGAGCGGGAGGTTCGATTTTTGGGGACTCTCTGAATACAATCAAGTGGGCCAATGGATCGCATCTTTGCGGGAATTTTCTCTTAACTCCTTTGCTTGCTGAAATTATTCGTCTTAAAAGTTGTTTTTTTCGAAATTTGGAAATTTGTCACATTTACGGAAAGAAACACGGCAGAACAACCTTCTAAAAGACGCGGCGAGTTTTGGACGCATGAGTCGATGGAGAAGAAGTGGTTGATGGGGTGGCAAGGGGACTTGCTCCTCTGTTTTTGCATAACTAAGGGCTACTTGATCTTATATACTCTCTAGTTAGTAATTTTTTTTCTTCTTGTAAATTTTTGCGTAAAAACTATTATATATATTTCATGCATAAAACTCGGCGTTGTTTTCGTATATTGGAGGCACGAGCACTGTGCGTTTCTTGACATTAAAAACTTACGGCCGACATAGTGTCTACTCGCTGGTCTTTGGTATTGTGGTTTCGGTCTATCGTTTCGATGTTTTCCTATATATGGAAGCGAGAGGTAGGTTAGACCCGAGTTTTTGCTTATCTGTAGATCTTTTTAAGCGAGTGCAGCCAGGGTGGATTTTCTGATGTTTTCCTTCAAGCAGTGACTTATGAATTTCTACGAAAAAGCGAAAGGACAATGCACGCATATGCTATGTAACCCTCTTATATCAATAGAAGAGTTCGATTTTTCATGGAAAAAAAGATGAAAACATATCTTTGTAAGAATTCCCAACTAAAACAAAGATTCTTTTGGAATTGCACACTTCTCCTTTAGGAGGACACTCGGGATTTTCAAAAACTTACCACCGAGAATTGAGGAATGGTTTTGGGATGGTAGCCAAATGCGATATTCAAAAGTTTGTGGCATAATGTTTGGTTTGCAGGTAGAATAAAGTTAGGACAATTAAGACCTAGGGTCTTCTACAACCTTTATCCATTCCAAGTCAACGTTGGGAGAATTTGATGGATTTTATCACGGGTTTACCCCTAGTCAGAAAAAGAGTGTCACCATGGTATTGGTGATAGAATTACCAAGTATGCACACTTTTTTGTGCATTATCTCATCCATTTAAAGAAAATCAAGTTAACTACTACATTTATAGACAAAATTCAAAAGCTACATGGGAACCCAAGGGTTATTGTGAGCGACGAGAGAGATCATTTTTCTTGCAGAAATTTTGGAAAGAGAGTTATTTTCTTGTTTGGGTACTCGATTAGCTCATAGCTCATCTTATCATCCTCAATCCGATGGTCAAGGCGAGATAGTAAATAAATGTTTGGAATGATATCTTCGTTTTTGTATGTGATAGTAAACACAATGGGTCAAGTGGTTACGTCTCGTTGAATGGTGGTATAACACTTCCTTCCATCATAACGTGACAAAAATAAACCCATTTCTGGCACTTCATGGATATTATCACCATCCATCACATCATCTTTAAGAGAAAATTCGAAGGTTCAAGAAGTGGAGAAGATCACATCGAGCATCGACGAAAGTTCTCCAACTCTTAAAGGATAACTTTCGGGTGGCACAAAATCGAATGAAACAACGAGCGAGATCAACATCGCGGCGAGAGAAGTTTTGATGTAGGAAGTGAGTATTTTTATGGCTACAGCCATACAAACAAATGTTCCTCAAGCAAGCTAAGAAGGATAATGAAAGTTATCGCCCAAGTACTATGGTCATACAGTGTTGCAAGGAATTGGTACTATGGCATACAAATTGGAGCTTCACCGCTTCTTCACTAGTGCATCCGATTTTCCATGTTTCATGCTTAAAGAAGGTTATAGGTGAAAATCTTTAGGTTCAAACAATATTACCGAAATTTGATGACGAAGGAAAAATCATATTGGAACTTGAAGCGATCACGGAAAGCAAGGAACTCGCTGACTACGGAGATAGTTAATTTGGGTATCTGTCGAGTGGAAGAACTTACCCAGAAGATTCTACATGGAGGATGAGAATTTTGTATAGAAGCACCCAGAGCTACTCAACGGGTGAGGACAACACTTTTTTGAAGGAGAAGGGGCATGTTGGAGTCCTGTTACTATTATAGTCCTTATTTTTGTTATTGTAACCATTATTGTTGTTATTGTACCCTTGTAACTCCCCATATTGTTAGTAATGTGCCCTTAAATTATTATTGTTGGGTCGGCTAGGATTACATTGTGGCCCCATTGACTCCTATATATATAGAAAGGAGGGTTTTGTAATTTGTATCATCCAAGAATTGTTCATTCATGTAATGTATTGGAGAGTTGCCCTCGAAGTGGCTTATTTCTAAGGCTTTTATATCTCTTTTCTTATTTTTTGTTTGGTTTCCCATGATTATTCCAATAAAATTGAAATAATTCATCCTAATTCAAGTCTAACTCATGAGGACAATTCAAGGTCTTCTTAAACTGAGCTGGCTAGAATACCTTGCTCACTACATTTTCAACACAACCATCAATACACCATAACTTGGACTTCAAATAACGCTGCAGTTGGCCTTCAAGACACCATAACTTGCCCCTTCAAACTAGGCCTAAACTAGATCTTCAAATAACATAACTCAACCTTGAAAGTTGGCTTTCAAACAATGAAAATCATCTGAAACTTGACCTTCAAAAAACAAAGCTTGTAGAGACCAACCTTATATTTTACCAGAGGATGAACACTGAGCTTTAACCCCTTTTTGCTTTTTTTATTTTTATTTTTTACCCTTGTGATCAGCAGAAATTTTAAACCATAATCATACAAGTTTAGAAAGCTTCATTAAAAGTTAAACTATTTATACCATAAGCATACAAAGCTAAACACAAGAATTTGTATCAGTTATACCCAAGTTCATAAAATTAGACTTCCATACACATACATCCATTTAACTTGTGAATTCTAGGCACAATGAAATCATCATAAATAAAAGCAATATAACTAAACGTGTGCAGCACACCTGTAGACGAGAGCCAAAGCTGGACTTGCTTTGCTTTGCGAGCTCCTTTGCGTCGTCTACCTCAACGCCGCGAATGTAGTGACTCACGGTTAACCTCCCGACCTACTCCTTGGGTACTCTCCCCTTCCCCGCGGACCCCCCGAGCTACCCAATGGGGTTGTACAACAAAGAGAAAATGCTAGGCGATAGAGGTGAGCCTCTCTTGCCTCAAGAGTCCCCTCTACATAACACTCTATCTCCTTAAAGCTGAACTATAGCTCATAACCACTCAAATTTGACATCATCTCCTCATCCAACACTAGGATAAAAACCCCTCCAAAAAAAAGTCCTTTTCCCTTCCCTTTCTCTTTCTTTATAGAATGTTTCATAGGTGACACTTGGAACTTCATCATAAATAATTATTTTTTTATCAACCCAAAATTTGATTATTCACCCACCATGTGTCATCCTCTCTCGAAGACTCTCCAAAATAATTTACTTAATTATTCATTTAAAATAGTAATTTTCCCCTCAGCAACAAGACTATTTTTCTCACCTAGTTGGTCTCTTGATTCCCCTTTTCTACTCCTTAATTTTGTGTTTATTCATGAGTTAATTGATAAGTCTCAGTTTGGTCCCCTAAACTACCTCAATTTGCATTTATGATGAATATTCTTATGTTGGCTCTGCCACATGGAGAGTTCTCTAATTTCTCAAATTTTAATTTATTAATCTTATTATAATTCACCACCCTCTTCTCTTAATGAAGTTTTTAATAAATCTTTATACTTAACTCTATGTCCCTCTTTTTCCCCTTTTTGCCTAATTAAGTTACTTATATACATTTATACATTTAATATTTTGTTTTAACATGGAAAGGAGTAGAGTTATCATGATAATTTATCTCTTCCTATTCCCCCTTACCCTAAGTTTTATTCTTGATTTAATTCTTTTTGGTTCCTGGCCTCATATATCATTGTTATGGATGGATTGGATTTCATATATTGATTATATTTATTAATTTCTTTAATGATGTAGAGGGTCAAGTTAGTCATGCCCTTCAAGAACTTCCATTCGAAGTTCAGTTATACATGCTAAAATTTATTTATTTTTTGATGCCAAGGGTGCCGAGTCGGTCGTACCTTAAATTTCTGCTCAACGAAATTCCAAGGGTGCCACACCACTTGCCCTTCAAGCATCCGGTGGTTATGAGGAAATTATGTGCAGCTACGAGAGACCCTTATCATCTTGTATATTTTTCTTTATAGTGAGACTAATGGTCTTTTTTGAGGATCAAGGAATCCGCTTGTGATTTAACGCCCCCTAGAAATCCTCGTGAGCGAACCCGATTTGGGACCCTGCCCCACGACATCATGATCTTCAAGGCGAAAGTCTTCGACCTTTCCCGACTGAAGTCATGGCGGGAGTCTTTAGTAGGTGAGATCGAGGGACAACGTCACCCCTCCCCATGAAGTTCCATCTAATTGTACAACCCATCACCCATATGTGAGTCATTCGGCCAAGCAACTAATATGTTCACTGTGACCAATGACATATCATCGGAGTATATGTATTTAGAAAGTTTCAAACGGGACTCGAATTTCAAAGACAAAATATTTAATTTCCATCAAACCAAATGTGATACTCATCCATGTGAGTGCCTGCGCGGTTTCTGTGTACTCGGTAATCATCGGTAACCAAAGTTTCTTAGTGTTAGTCATTTTCATAACAAAATCATCAACATGACATAGTCATCCACATCATTGTTTATCGTTACCGAAATAATATGGTAGACACATCCATCACAACTATCATCATCATAACATCGACGAAAAAATACATATCCATAAAAGCCACCATCATCCCTAACACGCAGAGCTAGGAAATAAACACATCCACTAATAGTAGATTGATGTCTGTATCCTCCACGAGGTCCTCGGATAATAATGTGTGAGCCTTAGGCTAAATCATTGTTAATGTCATATCAGGTCGAGAATCTAGAGTGGGCACTACTGCCCCCCCTTAAAATTAAACTTGAATCCTGAAGTTTCAAACCATGGAAGTGATATGTCCATCAAAGGCATCATCATCGCGCGCCGATAGAAAACATATTTATCCATAAAATCTATCATCATCATGATATCAATAGAGAACATGACATATCAGGTAATGCTACAATCATCATAGTATCAATAAAGACATACATAACCATCGAATCCACTAATAATGAAGTCATGTGTTCGGATCCTCAACCTAAGGTCCTCGACGAAATAAGTATGAAGGATCAATGTCCATCAACCGAGAGCGGGAGCACTGAGTTTATGGCCCAAACGTAAAACATCTTCATCCTAATTATGGCTCCCTTTATGTAAGTAATATCAACATCATATTCCTTTGGTTAACTGCAGTCACCTCCCTTATCTAGTGTTTAAATGGTCTTATGTGAATATGGGTTGCATGTTTTGACAAACAAGCCCAGGTTATATTTTACCATTCTTGATGCCAATACTTTTAGGGCACACACGTTATTTGAAAATTTGCAATATGTGTAAGGATATACCTAATACATTACATCGATCTTCACTTTATGTAAATGTGGACTAATTGGGAACACGATAGTTCTTATAAACACCATTCCCAAGTAAGTTAACAACTTATATATGTTTATTTCTCATATATTAACACGATTGATTTCATATGAAATTAAAATCATCATAGTTATATATATTTAACATCTCTCACCATAAAATATCTCACAAGATATTAATTAGTGAGTAATGATTAACTCTAAACCACATGGGTCTTTGAACCTTCGTTCAGGTGCATCAATTTTTCTTGGGAATTAATCTCCAACTACATCACTTACACCGCTTAGGTTTAATTAATAAAATGGGTCTTAGGCTAGGACTCACCACATAGTAGATATCCTTTAACATGAGATCACTAATATCATTAAATGATTAAGCTCCAAAAATAAAACCATACAAGTATATGATAGGCTCACGAAAAGCTATACTCAATATCAATCTCCTCAAATGATATTAATCCTTTTTAATTTCTTAGATGTCAAGAGCATTGTAATTATCGGTTTCAATATGTCTAATCATCATTGCCTCAACAATCACCTAGTTAAAATCCATGTCTCCATGTATCACATGCATTGCACGTCTCTACGTGCATATGTTGAAGAATAAGCAATTTCACGTTCTCTCTTCTTCTCCGATAAAGGAATCAACATGAAAGATTTAATCAATATGTTGTTTCCCTGGAAGTCTTCACAATGTACCAAGCCATATATATATATGAAGTATCTTTTTTAATTAATCTTTGAGCCATTATTGGATTCATGACTTGTGTCCCTAGGTGTTTCAAATCACTTGTGATGGCTAAGCGTTCCAAAACCACTGGAGTCATGAGAAATATTCTTTTATAGTAAAGGGTATGATCATATGAGGTAGACTAAGCGGGTGAAGAACCATGTACGGGACAACATAATTATGGCCTTCTTTGGAAAAGTCTTTAGTAAAACTATATAAGTACGTAACCCTGTGTAAAAAAAAAAAAATAGTAGACTATCGTGGGAATTTCTCAAGATGAAAGAATGAGAAACACACTTATTCTTGTTCTTGTCATTACTTTGTCTCGGATATTGAAGGACACTCACAACCCTCCAAGAGTTCTTGTTTGATTTTCGATGGGTGATTCAACTAGAAGAATCGCCTCCAAGTAATCCTTGGGTTGACTTATTTTCGACCCATATTCTTGGGTCATCATCTTGTATTTCCATGAGCTCTAGACTCAGAATTGTTCTAATATGACCTATTGCTAGCAATCTATTAGTATTGTATTCCTTCGTGAATCCTTATCTTGTTTCATTGACTTTTATCAATTATATAAAGGATTCGATGTTTTATTTGTAATGAATTTTATCAATTATATAAAGGATCTTGATGCGCTTTCAAAGAGTGAAAGGTTTTCTGCCATAATTTAGGAGACTACAACCTTACCAAAGTAAACATCGATTTACAACTAGTATTCATAGGTCATAGGAATTTACTACTTTAGTATTATTATTAAATACATAAATTATTTATTATCACAATTTGTACGATTTCCTAACTTTTTAAGGATATATCTAATATGCATGTATAATCCAATTCTAACTTTTAGATATACGTAGATCATGTTTGTACATATATTAATTTGATGTATGCTATGTGTTTCAATGAATCCTTTGTGTCTAACCCTAGATTTATGGATAAACGTAATATTAGTGTATGCACCTTAATTTAAGTGAACCTATAATTACTTTGAAATTATCTTTTATCCCTTCATTTTCTTTAAAAATTAATATTTAATCTATAACCGTGTTTCTCCCTTGTTACTTAATTTACAATTAAGACATGGAAAAAATTTGGCATAAAAATTATAACATATATTTACCAGTATTAAATTAATAATGGTGAAACGAGAGAAAATATCATCTTATAGTTTTCTTTCACGAGAAACTAATAATTTGAGATGTAGAAGTGGATAGATTTGCATAAATTTTGAATGAGTTATAAACATTAGTAAGTCTACATCAATTTTAAGCGAGTAAAAATTTTTTTGGTTCCATAAGATTTAGTTCACTCATGAATTCAAACCTTCTTTGTAAGGTTTAACCATAATGATACAATTTATATAACTTATCATAATAGGCTTAGACTTCATTATGTCATGTAAATGTTAAGTGGTTGGTAGCATCATTATCACATAGGCGAGATGGTCATAATAAAGGGAGAGAAATTAAGTTTCTAATTATTTTATGATGTCTATAATGGAAGTACAACTTATTATTAATAATATGCATAGATAAATATCAAGTGTAAAGACAAGTATTAATAATCGAAAAATATAGAATAAATTCCATTGTTTATATAGGAAGTAATTAAGTAATGAATGTAATGATTATTTGTTTCATGTGTAAACATGACATATATATATATATATATATATATATATATATATATATATATATATAAGGTTAAATGTCCATCATTTAAATAGGTTAGATGCCCTAATGACATACGCGGACATTAGAGAGTTATTTGACTATCATAATATTCCATGCCTTGAAATAAATCTTGCTTGCTTCTAAATATATGATACAAAACTTGTAGACAAATTCAATTGCAAACAAAGCTTGCACTCTCAAACTTACATTCATTAAAAATATTTTAAATTTATATATATATATATATATATATAAAAGTAATAATAACATCCTACATTATTCTTAACAACATCATTCTTAACAGTTTCAAAATAGAATATGTGAAACTTACCTTAAATTCAATAACTTACATTATAAAAATAATAAATTTAAATTTTTTTTAATAGATATTACCCTTGTATCTTAATCTTTATGAAAAAAATTATTTTTCTTTTTGACCTTATATAATTTATTTTTTTCACTTAAAAACATGATATTAGGTAATTGTCTTCCCAAATTTTAACAAGCTCTCTTATTTTCCATACATTTTTTATATAAGAGACCGTCACGGAACGCAAATATTTCAACGTTCTGCTCCCTATATATAACTTTTAAAGTCCATATATTTATTTTATAATTTTGTATTCAATGAAATCAAATTCCCTGTTTTGAATTGTACGCTACTTAAATGCTCTATTCATGAATGTTTAAAAATAATCTTTTAATGTTTACCATATTTCCAATCTAATTTCTTTAAAAATAATTTGGCACTCGTTAGGAGATTTTGATAATGTTTACCATATTTCCAAACTAATTTCTTTATAAATAATTTAACATTCATTTTGGAGATTTTAAAAATAAAGTATTATTTTAAGAGAAGTGATAAAAATTATCATTAATTTTAGACAATCTTTTATCATCAAGTCAAAATGGGGTGAACCTAGACGATGCTCTGCTCAAAGACTAAGGAAAGAACTTGTTTTCATAAAATTACTCCCTTTAATTATTTTAAAGCTTAGGAACCATTATGATTTATTATACTTGGAGGCAGATTAAAGGACCTCACTAAATTTACGATACAGGAACAAACCTCACCCTTTATAAATTTTATGTGCGTTACTAATTATACTATATATCAAATTGTTATAAGTTTCAAATTATCCTAAATTTGCCGACCTTTATTAACCATAATTACGGGGAGAGACTCCGAGATACATAATGATGTATGCGTACAAATCTATCGGCCTACTGCTAACTGTGTCGATTTATGTCAAAACCGGATCTCTCCGCAAACTCCACGAGGACATGCATCTGGAAAAAAGTATTCAAACACCGGGGTTTTCTTGCAAAGAAAAAGCCGAAATTTTATTATATGCCGGTTAAAATATTTTAATGAAATCAGGGTCGAAGGCACATAAGACACCGGGACAAACTCGGCGTAAAAGTCTCCGGCTCTGGATGAGTTCACTGGAACTGATCACTCGTAGATACTCATGACTCTTTTTTGTTCATTTGTATTTTTTTCTGTTTTAGCGCGCATTCAGAGTCAGAGAAAATGCTTGTGTTTTCTGTTTTCGCATTATGAAGCAGAGTCCATCCATCAGGCGATTGCACAGAAGTCGAAGAACAGCCCGATCCCTTTGAATCCGGCGATCATCCGGTATATACAACATCAAGGTATGGGGACCGACATAGACGACGTGCCACCAATTTAATGAGATTTCTGAGAATACCACCTTGTAAGTTGCAGGCGTTATCTATAATTCTCTGCCGTGAGTTCTCGTGTTGCACGAATTCAAGCTGTTATCTATAATTTTCTGCCGTGAGTTCTCGTGTTGCACGAATTATCTCATTAGCTTAGCGTTTTGGCGGAATGCCAACTCAGCAATCGGTGGGGAAATGCAAATTCATGGTTATGATCGAAAACCACAAAACTAAAGGTCGAAGGATCGAATCCAGCGCCGTCCCAATCTACCGATAAATCAATGAGCCCACGTCGAATCCTCGATTGAAGATACGCAAGATACGCAAGGCAAGGCAAGGAGGCTACGATGTTTCTCGGCCAAATTTCCGATGGGTTGTGGGTCTTCGTCAATTTTATACGGAGGACGAGGGACGAGCAGCAAGGGCGAACGCAGAGGACGGGGACGTTGGGCAGAGCAGCAAGGGGCCCGAGCGACTAGTTTTCGGTGGATGACGAGCGAGAGCGACAAGTTTTCGTCGATTTTGGGCGGAGATTTTGATTTCCTTAATATCATCATGAGAATGGAACAAGAAACTTTTCAGAACCCGTAGAAATAAATGATATAGAACTGAAAGTGAAAATTGCCTCATCAACGGCAGGAGTGGGTTTGGGTCAATGCCAAACAATATCGGGGAGCATTCTAAAAAGGAGAATGGCTACTCGTCTAAAATGGGAGCGAGATAAAGAAGAAAAAGTCTCAAAGGAGAGTATTATTGCATGAGAAACAACATTCAAACAAGTTTTCTTACACGCCCAGCATGTGGCTCAAGTCCAAAGGAAAAGGAAAAGTTAGTGATGAGTATGCTTTTTATATGAGTCCTACATCCACACCTCTCACTTGGTCATCGACCTTTATGTGAGAGAACTCTTAAATGTAAAAGAAAGGTTAGAGTAGTAGAAGCTAAAGCATTTGGAAAAGAGATTGTACAATCCATATAATAACAGTGAAAAATCGGGCTTTGAGGAAAGCAACGAAAGTTCGAAGGGCAAGTGTCATTACTGAGGAAAGCTCCCGGGCAGGAAAACGAATGGCAACGCATGAAGCGGAGGTGCAAAACATGAAGAAATTTGCGGTGGAAAATAGG
The DNA here is from genome assembly GCA_034641835.2 of Pinus albicaulis. NCBI lineage: Eukaryota > Viridiplantae > Streptophyta > Pinopsida > Pinales > Pinaceae > Pinus > Pinus albicaulis. The sequence goes on along the minus strand of CM076580.1, from coordinate 1,410,114,771 downwards.
GAGGTGATGAATGCGAAGCCACCGGAATGAGAAGACGAGTTGCTCAAATAGACAACAATGAAGAAACATCAAGAGAAGGGAGGAAGAAGATCCCACAAAACTTTCCAAAACTTGAGCTCAGAAGTTGTTGTGGTCTGCCTAAGAAGGAAGGAGAAACAAACATCCAGGTTAACAACATGCAAGATAGAAAGCAAGGGAAAGTGGATAGAGCAAGAAACATAATTATTAAAGGGGTGAAAAAGTATGGTAAAAATGAATGTACTCTTGACCTTGCAAGAGACTTCTTGAAGACAAACTCCAATGGCAAGGACAAGTATGTCAAGCATGGAGAGTAGGTAAGCTCAACGGTGAGAGACGAGGCCCATAAAGTCATCTTGGCCAACTTGCATGATAAAGATATCATTACGAGAAAGAAGCAACTCTTAAGGGGTTCTCGGTTTTTTATAGAAAGAAGATCTAGCCCAGCAAAATGACAAGAGGAAAGGAGGGATGAAATGACAAAAGTTAGGGCAGCAAGAGATGAGGGAAAAGAGCATGGATCTATAAAGGTAAGCGGGCTGATTCACGTTGGACCTCCTTCCAAAACAATGCAACAAAATGATAACAAAGAAGAGCGACAAACTCTTTAGCAAGAAATGAGGAAGAAAGTTCATTATGGGCAAAAAGCGAGGACAAAGACTCAGCTGGGTCTTGCGTAATAAACAAATAGCAATCAAGTCTTGCAACAGGGTTTCCTTAAGATTGGTTGTTGGAGGCTATAGGGGGTTACCCATGGAGACGAGGCACAGGTTGGGAACACACGTATTGCGGAAAGACGAGACATAATTGCCTCATAGAAACACATGAGCATGAGGTGTAAGACACCTTTGTTTGAAGGGTATTGGAAGATAGCGGTGTGGAACAAAGAGCGTGGGGGAATGGCAAGACACGGGGGTATCATGGTATTAGTAAGAAAAAGAAGGTCGTTTCATTCGGCCTAGAAAAGAGAGCCCAAATAAACAATTTGTTTGGCTTAAAATATCGGAAAATGGGGAATCTTGGTAAGTTATGACATGCTATTTTATGAGTTTCAAAAATCTCTAAAAGTAGAGGGCTTGACCACAGATCCCTTTGCAGCCCTAAACGGATATTGCAATATGTTCTCGACTAGGTGAAGTCCTTAGTACAGGGGATTTCAATGCTAGGCTATGATGAACAAAATTTAACGCATTCTTTGTTGTAAAGAAAGAACGGTGACCCTATGCAGCTTCAGAAGAGAGTGATACATCGGTGGGAAAGCAGAATTTCGGAGGATAAAGGCTGCAATATCTTTGGAGAGCAAGCTTTGCTTATGCTATGTGGGGCTTTTAGTTTTAGTCATTGTATTAGGTTGACTAAATAGGAAAAGTCAGAGTAATTTCACTTGCAATACTTACAATGGAGCAAGTGTAGTTGATTATGTAATTTGCTCGCATAGTTTGTGTGAAAAAATGGAGAAGTGTTGATGGAGAATCAAATGGGACTTAAAAATCAGATCACAAGCCGGTCTATTTAAGTTTCTCTTGGTAGGAAAAAAAGCATGGTGGGGTCGAAAAATCAATGTGTTCAACAAAATCACAAAGGAAAGCGAGAATTCTTTTGAATCCGGAGAGAATTGTAATACCTTCAAAATAATGCTAGAAGGCTCTTGAGAAAGGAGAAGAGGAAATCCCATCTCGGGGCCTTCATAGTCACTGAGTTAACACATTTAATTCAAAGCGCACTTGCGAGTGAAAAACAAAAATTAAGAAATCAAAGAAAAAATTGCTTTAGGTTAATGCTTGGTTTGACGAGGAATGCAAAAGGCAAGAGAAGGTGGAAGGAATCGGTCACGGATAACATAAAGCTCAAAGCTTACTGTAAGCGATTGGTAAAAAAGAAAAAGCCGATTTTATGGTTTCGAGGAGAGAAGAACTAATCTTCCTCGGGAAAAATAACCCCCAATTATTTTGGAAGGAGCTCCAATCGAAAAAGGTACAAAGCTGAAAACAACATTGTGACTTCTAAATGGTTTGACTATACGGAGCAACTGTGAGCGAGGATCCCAGGTTGACCCTCCTCCCTTGGTGACACGGACACAAAACTCTTCACGGTGCAAGAGAGGTAGAGATGGGTATCGAAGTTGGGCGGAAAAGCGAAAAGACTTAGATGAACTCCAAGCAGTATCTAAAGTGGGGCTTAAAATTTCTTTCACCTCCATAAAAGTACTGTGACATCTTCTGACGGGGGTTCCCCACAGTTGGACAACTAGTATGGCAATACCTCTTTTCAGAGTGGTGACGTCGATAATCCTTCCAATTATAGAACCATAATGATAAACCCTTTGTTTGCAAAGTTATTTGGAAGCATGTTGGAAAAGAAAATTAGCAAGTGGGCGGAGAAGAAAGAAATAAAACGTCTTTAAAGGGCAAGCGAGGTTTTAGACCTAAACATTCCACGGTTGATCATTGTATAACTTTAAGGCACATCATTGTTGAAAAAGGTTGGGAAAAATAAGGAAGAAGTTTTTATTGCTTTGTTGATTTCGAAAGAAAAGCCTTTGACACGGTTCTAGGGGATAAGCTTTGGGGGGCGAGAATGGAGGAACTCGGTTCCCAAGCATTTGAGAGCCGGTGTGCATAGGTTGTATGAAGAGGTGAAAGTCAAAATCAGAACTTCGGTGGCATTTGCGAAAGTTTTAGAAGCGATATCGGGGTCAAGAAAGGTTGCCCATTGTCTCCTACCCTTTTTGGGTTATATATTGACAAGCTTGAAGAGTGGCTAAATTCGCGAGAGGTGACGGTATCCATTTGGGCAAGTTGGTTATCGAGGCTTCTTTTGTACGCAGAGATGACCTTATATTGATTGCTAATTCGGCTCTTGGTTTGCAAAGAGCATTCCACATTCCCTTGAGCATTTTTATGAGGTTGGGATACGAGTCAATATTAGCAAAGCAGTAGTGGTTTTCTCTAACAAAAAGCTATAACCAACATAAGTTCTATTTTGGAGGCGACATTTGGAAGAAGTTGCGGATTACAAATACACGGAATTGACTTCAACAGAAATTTAAGTTGGGATGGTTGTGAAAAAAAAGAACTTTAGGGGGTTGGAAAGCATTTTATGCTCTTGAAAACGAGTGTAGAGAGCGGCTGTGGGGTGGAAAATACACCTAACTCTTTTTGGGCTTCTGAAGTGATTAGGTGATTCTCTACGGTTGTGAACTATGGGCTAGCCGGCCACAACCAAGATGCGGTGAAACAAATTGAAAAATTGAAACGTTTGATTACAAACAAATTCCAAAATTGAGGTAGGTTCCTTATGCTATTCGTTAAGTGAAACGGAAATTTTGCTCCTATTGAAGCAATCGCTATGGTGCGAGTCATAAGGTGTCTGAAAAAATTGAGCAAATGGAAGAGGATAGATGGCCTAAGGTGGTGTTTGGTGACGATTGTGTAAAAGACGAGAAGACTTGGATGCGGCGGAATAACAAATGGTTGGTAAATGGGGTATTTGCTTGAGCATGTGTCTACAAACGAGTAAAAGAGATAAAAACTTTTGTTATGGATAAATTCATAACATACTTGGAAGAAAGAGCTAGAGAGAAAGAAGAAGTACTACATAGAAGAGTTTAACCCCACATAACCATCAACAAAAGGCATACATAGGCGCGTATTTCTTGGAGATCTAAAATTCTTATTGCTCAATTAAGGACTAATTCTCATCAACCTAAGATTTGTGAAACAGGGCGTTAGAAGAGCCAAAAATGTGGGAAGAAAGAGTATGTATTTTTTGCTCCTCGAGAAAAAGTGGAAAGCAGAAAAACATTTCATTCTAGAGATGTGAGGCTTTCGAGGACACCGGAAAACTATGCGGGCATTTGGCGAAGCTAATTCTTGGAATAATCTATTCGTGAGAGTTTGTCGATAAGGGCGGGAGTGCTCATTGTAAAACTTCTTGAGAAAAAGGGCCGAATACAAGAGTCGAGATGAAGCAATCGCTCACATAGGCTGTTACAGCCTCGTGGACATTAAAAATTCTTTCTTTCTTTCTTTCTTTCCCTTGAAATTGAAAACCCAACGGCAAAAATTTAAGGCAAGCACGTGTTCGAAAATCCAGGAGCGCGGGATTTCTTTGTCGAAGCTCTGCGTTTATGATTTTGGTTGTTCATAAAAATAAGTTTCGTCTTGTTAATCGACATGAGGTCAAGCTAAGTACACTTACGTTCAGTTCTGGCTGCTAACTAGATAAATGGAGTCAGGAGATGCACAACGAGGGAGAGAAGAGAGTAGAATGTTTGTTTGGAAGAAGTTTGAAAGACAAACGTTTTATTCGAAACGCGACCTTGAGGAGGAAACAAGTATTATTTTATATATATATATATATATATATATATATATATATATATATATATATATATTTTAAAATGCAGAAAATGTTACCTCATTTTTAGGGGTTGAGCCAAATTTTGTAAAAGTCAGACCTGGGATCGATAGCACGCCAGAGGGCTCTCTGCCATCGAGTTCCCACAGGCCTGCAAAGATGAGCAGCTTAACTACACGTGACTCTGCCTTTTCGTTTTACCTTATTTACAGTTGAATGCCTCTATTTCTAGGTTCCAACTAAACTTTCCATTCATTGGAGAATTAAATCTCAAACCATTCAAACAGCGCCACTGATAGTGCCATGGCATTTGGTTTCAGTTGTGATATGATCCTGAGTTTTGAATTCTTTCCAGGTCTGCTGGTAAAAATAGAATTGCACTGATGTTAAGTTATGGTTAAAACTTAATACTACAATGGACCATCTCAAAAATGTCAAAGGGAGGAATCTAACAGTGGGTTATTTATGGTCTTCTGGCAGAGGGTTTCCATTTCACTTTCAAACAAAAGAAGGGCATCAATTCATATCACATTTGTAGCGGGATCTTATTTGTAGACGGTGAAGAGGAAGTCAAATGATTATACCAAGTGTAATTCTTATGGCCTTTTACCATATTCAGTGGACAAAACTTTTTATTCTAGAAGGTAGGCGTAATTTGTAACCTTCTAAAAAGAGCATAACTCCCTTTTCAATACCAAAACCCACAGGCTATTGCGTATATATTTTTGGCTGTTACAACATTATTATTATTTTTAAACTCCACAAATACACAACCACAAATTTGCCGAATCATTTCACACACAAGCTACCAAAAAGTACTTCCAGAACCAAACAGGCAGTCAGCCACAGTTCTGTTGTTTGACTATTGCTATCTTATAGAAATCCAAAATTCTTATCCCCATTCACGATATATACGAGGGTTGTAAGTTTTCTACATGTGTTAGAAAATTACGCAGTTAGGTAGAAGAATGGTCATTCCCAAAAGAGTCACAAGCTGCGACGTACTTGCGTAAACAAAGAACGTAGTAAGTGCTGCTTAGTACATCATTTTTTATTTTTTTTTTAAATTCCCAATCTCTAATTTAGCTCTGGTCAAAAGTTAAATACATGTTAGCTAGCTATTTTCAACAGCCCAGAGTCAGGATGATTCTAAAATGGCCTAACGTTGAAAGTGATCAGTTATAGGAGTATTATTGTTACATATAATGTGCTTTGATTCTAAAGCTTCAACATTACTAGAAATTCCTAATTTCATGAGTAGTTTTCATTGTAGTTCAAATAAAAATGGGTGTCTCTCTAGTTCGTTCATTATCATCATATCATTCATAATGATTGAATGGAATTGTACTAATCTAATGCAATTGTAGGATGCTTCTTGATGAGCTAAGAAAGATATATCATTTAATATTCAGTAATGTATTATTAGCTTACAAAACACAAAAATTAACACAAGAAAACTTGAATACTTTATGGGCCTATAGGTCCTAGAGGTTGAACCTTTGCTTTGATACCAAGTGTAGAGACTCAAATCTATATTTTACTAGATGAACGCTAGGCTTTAACCCCTTTTTTTTTTTTTTTTTTACAACGCAGTGACAGAAATTTTAACCATAATCATACAAGTTTCTGAAACTCAGTAAAATTAAACTATTTATACCATAAGCATACAAAGCTGAACACAAGAATTTGTATCAGTTATACCCAAGTTCATAAAATTAGACTTCATACACATACATCCATTTAACTTGTGAATTCTAGGCACAATGAAATCATCATAAATAAAAGCAATATAACTAAACGTGTACCGTACACCCTGAGACAAGAGCTAAACTGGACTTGCTGCTTTGCGAGCTCCTTTTCTGTCGTCTACCTCCATGCCTGAATGTTGTCGTGCTCAAGCCGAATGTAGTGACTCACCGGTTAACCTCCCAGCCTATTCCTTGGGTACTCTCCTTCCCCGTGGACCTCCGAGCTGCAATGGGGTTGTACAACAAAGAAAAATGTTAGTTGATAGAGGTGAGCCTCTCTTGGCTCAAGAGTCCCCTCTCTATAACACTCTATCTCACCAAACTCAACTATAGCTCATAACCACTCAAATTTGACATCATCTCCTCCATCCAACAATAGGATAAAACCCCCAAAAAAAGTCCCTTTTCCCCTTCCCTTTCCCTTTCTTTTATAGAATGTTTCATAGGTGACACTTGGAACTTCATGCATAAATAATTATTTTTTATTAACCCAAAATTTGATTATTCACCCACCCATGTGTCATCCTCTCATCAAGACTCTCCAAAATAATTTACTTAATTATTCATTTAAAATAGTAATTTTCCTCAACCCAATAAGACTTCCTATTTCTTCTCCTAGTTGTCTCTTGATTCCCCTTTTCTACTCCTTAATTTGTGTTTATTACTGCAGTTAATTGATAAGTCTAAGATTCGGTCCCCTAAACTACCTCAATTTGCATTTATGATGAATATTCTTATGTTGGCTCTTGCCACATGGAAGTTCTCAAATTTCTCAAATTTTAATTTATTAATCTTATTATAATTCACCACCCTCTTCTCTTAATGAAGTTTTTAATAAATCTTTATACTTAACTCTATGTCCCTCTTTTCCCCTTTTTGCCTAATTAAGTTACTTATATACATTATCCATTTAATATTTTGTTTTAACATGGAAAGGGTAGAGTTATCATGGTAATTAATTTATCTCTTCCTATTCCCCCCTTACCCTAAGTTTTATTCTTGATTTAATTCTTTTGGTTCTAACCTCATATATCATTTGTTATGAATTAGTTGGATTTCATATATTGATTATATTTATTAGTTTCTTTAATGATGTCGAGGTCGAGTTTAGTCATGCCCTTCAAGAACTTCCATTCGAAGTTCCAAGGGTGCCATGCCTAAGAATTTATTTTTTATGCCAAGGGTGCCAAGTCGGTCGTGCCCTTCAAGAATTTCTCTTGAAATTCCAAGGGTGCCACACCACTTGCCCTTCAAGCATCCAGTGGTTATGAGGGGAAATTATATGTGCAACTACAGAGACCCTTATCATCTCGTATGTTGCCTGCTATAGTGAGACTAATGGTGCTGGGGATCAAGGAGTCCGCCTTGATGCGCGCCCCCCAGAAATCCTCGTGAGCGAACCCAATTTGGGACCTGCCCCCACGACATCATGATCTTCAAGGCGAAGGTGTTTCGACCTTTCCATCCTAAGTCATGGCGGGAGTGCTAGTAGGTGAGATCAGGGACACTGTCCCACCCCTCCCATGAAGTTCCATCCAATTGTACAACCCCATCACCCATATGTGAGTCATTCGGCCAAGCAACTAACATGTTCCTGCAACCAATGACATATCATCAGAGTATATGTATGTATATATATAACAAGTTTCAAACTGAACTTAGAAGTTCAAATACAAAAATATTAATTTCTATCAAACCAGATGTTGTCAACTCATCATATGCGAGTGCCTCTGGTGGTTTCCTGTAATACTCAATAATCATCAGTAACCAAGTTTCTTAGTGTTAGTCATTTTCATAACAAAATCATCAACATGACATAGTCATCCACATCATTGTTTATCGTGACCCAGAAATAATGTAAGTAGACACATCCATCACAACTATCATCATCATAACATCAATAGAAAAATACATATCCATCAAAGCCACCATCATCCTAACACCGACTAGGAAATAAACACATCCACTAATAGTAGAGTGAAGTGTTAGTATCCTCCACTTGAGGTCCTCAAATAATAATGTGTGAGCCTTAAGGCTAAATCATTGTTAATGTCCATATCAGAGTCGGGAATCTAGGGTAGGGCACTACAAAGCTCATCCCTTTAAAACTATGCCTTCAACACAATAGTAATCAGCTTGAAAAACGTACCAAAAACCCTTCCCAAGGACAATGCCAAAAACTCTTCAAAAGATGTGTCAAAACCATTCCACAGAAAACTGCTTCAACTCGGCTTTGCTTCACTTATTCTTAGTTCATGAGGTATGAAATTCAAGCCTACTACTTGACTTTTCTAAACACAAAAAAAAATTCTTAAATCGAGTGGTTAGAAATGCTCCTTCTCACACCTATTTATTGTGAATTTGGATTATGTGCTAGGGCCGACTTGTCTATTGGTTGGGCCAACTGATGCAACCAGTTGAATTTATAGTGAATATTAAAAAAAACATTTCTCCTCAACTGTTAAGAGTTATAATGCGTGCCATATATCATTGGAAAGGGATCGTATTAAGATTTCCAACCATATATCCTAGGCTCCTATTTGAGCTATGTAATTGGAATAAAAATGCTCTTAAAGATAGGGCATCCAAATGGGTCCTGCTTGTACTTTGGTTGGGTAATATTGATAAAATATTTCATGTCTCCTCATTCTTATGGAATTAGAGGGAGTACCATATACCGTTGGAAAGTTCACGAAATATGCTATTTGGATATATAATTTCCTCTTTCATTTGGATAGCTGTTGACATCAATAACAACCATTGTTAACAATTCCTCCCTTTGTTATTGGTGGAAATACTTTGATATTTTCTTCTTTCAACAAATGAGCCCCCTGTCTCCATTCTCTTCATACTTCTTGTTAGCTATTCCCCCATTAACATTATCTCCCCCCTTGACATCAATAACAAAGGGTACTCTTACTGAGTTTGTGCTTCTTTTATTGAGATAAAGCCTAAAGGAGAGATCACTCCCAACTTTTTCCAGAGATATTCAAAAGTTTCTCTGGGCAGAGGTTTGGTAAAGATATCAGTAATATGTTCTTTAACACTAATATATTCCATCTTGACATTCGGCTCGGTTGCTTGTTCTCTGAGAAGATGATACTTGATTAGGATATGATTTGTTTTTGAGTGCACAAAAAGATTTTTTGAGATTTTGACTACATTAGTGTTGTTGTAGAAAATAACAATGTGTTGATCACATTCCACTTTGATGTCATGTAAAGTCTTTTTCATTTAGATAACTTTGGTACAATAGTCTAATACTTTGATATTTTCTTCTTTTGACGATTGATCCCCCTATGTCCATTCTCTTCATACTTCTTGTTATCTATTCCCCCTATCAACATTCTCTCCCCCTTTGACATCAATAAAAAAGGGTGCTCCTACTGAGTTTGTGCTTCCTTTATTGAGATAAAGGAGAGATCACTCCCAACTTTTGCCTGAGATATTCAAAAGTTTCTTTGGGCAAAGGTTTGGTAAATATGTCAGTGATATGTTCTTTGGCACCAATATATTCCATATTGACATTTTGCTCGGTGGCTTGTTCTCTGAGCAAATGATACTTGATTGGAATACGATTTATTTTTTATTACACGACAAGATTTTTTGAGATTTTGACTACATTAGTGATGTTGTAGAAAATAACAAAGGGATAATCAAATTCCACTTTTATGCGCCGTAAAGTTTTTTTCATCCTGATAACTTTGGTACAATAGTTTACTGCTGCTATGAATTTGGGTTCAGCTGTAGTATTAGGTTCCTATAATTTATAGGATCACAAGGTGATTGAATATTTTATCTCAGTCATATGAAATTGTAAATAATATTGCATTTTGCAAATTGATTTCCAAAAAATTTATATAAATAAAAAGAAAAAAGAATGAAAGGAGAGTATTTGAATAAAAAAAGTAGAATAAAGAAAAGAAAAGAAAGAAAAGAAAAACATAGAAAGAATAAAAATAAAGATGAAAACCCCATGAAAAAACAAAACAAAAATAGAAATGAAAGTGTTGCAAGTCTAAATGCCACTACTTGATATATAGTTTGATTTTCTAGAATACATTGAATGTTGTGTGCAGCTTGTTCAAAATTCCACAACTCTGAGTCATTGTTTAGATCATATAGTTTAATCATGATAAAAAAGGTTTCATTTTTTGTCAATTAGATTAGAGAATAAAGTTAGCCAAACTATATAATATTAGCTAATATCAGTTAGGTAGATGAATAAGCTAATTCAATTGTTTAATCTGGATCAATGCAAAAAAATGATATATAGGATTAGAGTAGGTGTTTTTCCTTTCAAAGGAAAGAAAATAAAGGTCTGCACATTCAAATGCACCCTTTGATTGGTCAAAAAATAGTCTTAGATTAGGAGAAAATTGAGTTCAAAAAGTAACAAAGGGTAAAATTGTGGTTAATTTTACATGAAAGGCTCAATAGTGCGTTTTTATCCTAAGTTTGAGAAATATCATAAGATGTGCATTATTAGCTTGAGTATTGGGATCATAATGTTTTATTCTAAGTTTGGAGGCATTATTCATTTTAACCAAAGTGTTCCGCCTATATAATAAAGTTTCTAAGTGACAAAAGGTGTTTGTCGTATTTAGTTAAGTGGCGCACTCCAATCTATTGCTTGATCATTTCTCCGCTAGATCAACGTTTGATCAACATCTTACAGTATGCTACAATATTTCCAGGTTTGTGGCTGGAAAAACAAGTGATACTTCTCATAGGAGGAAGGAACCTCCTTTGACAGCTTCCGAATTTATTCAATTCATATTCAGGAGTGTATGAGCCTTTTCCAGCTGACTGTTTCTTCATTTCATTCTTTGTCATTTAAGGTTGTTGCTTGTTTCTGTTTACTTCATTGCAAATCATGTTCTTGCTGGTTTCTACTTCTGTAGGAATCTTTTGAGTTGCTTCATTATCCTTTACAACTTTTACAAAAATGATATTCATGTTATCTTCTGCCTTGGACTTACTTGCTTCTCCTTCATAGCCTATCCCAACCTTTATGAGACGAGATCTTTGAGCATTTAGAATATTTTCCAACTATTCAGAGCTTTTCATTCGTGGAGTGTTCATAGATAATTCCCTTTGGGTGTTTTCTAATTTCTTTCTCATGCATACTACTTCTTCTTCCAATTTCTCTTGCTCCTGATTTTTATATATATATATTTTTTAGCAGAATGTCTTACACCTTCTTAGCTTCTTCAAGTTCTACTTTCAACTGAATGAGGTTTTCTAAATCTAGTTCTTCCTTTACATATTTCAGGAGAATGTCTTTCTGTTTTCTGTACTCGAGTCTAAGTCTATCTATTTCCTCCAGGGCACTCATTAGCTCCCTCTTGAGATCTACTTCACCTTCTTCCTCATCTTCCAGAAGGAATTCTTCAAGCTCTTCCTTAGCCATCAACACAAATTCAAAGGTTCCTTCTTCATTTGAGGATTCATCTGAGATTTCAGATGCACTCCTATCTTGCTGAGCATAAAAATAATTTCTATTGAATCCCCCCCCTTTCTGCCAGTTATTTACTTTGGTTTTCTCTGTCTCTTGTGGTCGGTTCTCTGTTTTCTTATAAGGACATTTAGATGCATAGTGCCCTACTCTTCCACACAATTAAAGCACTTAAATGGAAGTTTACCTTTATACTTACCTGTGTCTTTCTCTAATCTTTCTATTTTAGTCAAGGCTGTGTCAAGTTTGGCTTTTTCCTCATCTGTAATTTCTTCATGGTACTCACATCCATTCACCCTAGTAGGTATCTCATTTGATTGACCCTTTTCATTTTGAAAGGATTTTTTCTTCTTCTGGTTTATCTTCTCCTTTTTGATAATGCATCCACTAGTGTCTCCTTCATGCATGAGATGCAATCTATTCCAGATTCCCTTTGCAGAGGTTAAATCCATTATTAAATCAAGATCCTTGTTATGAAGACTGTTATATATCACACATTTTGCCTTGGCATTCCACTTGTTCTTGCAAAGAGGGAGAGTCTGTGCAATAACCATCACATACAAGCTTCCATACCTCAGGTTCATAAGCCATTAAATCTGTTTTAACCTTATCTCTCCATTCAATAAAGTTTATTGTATTTAACACGGGTACATTTTGATAGTCCATTACTCAACCAGATCTCCTTCAAGCTATTAGGCTTACACCAAAGGAACCGACTCTGATACCAATTGTTAAACCCTTAGTTAAACTGAGAGTGGGGGTGAATTAGTTTAATACATTCATGGCCTTTTAAAACTTTCTTTTAAAACTTATTTACACCTTCATTTCATGACCAACTTAATGTATAATGAACCAGCAATCTTAATATGTGAGAAGCAGGTATTAAGCAGATTAAATACAAAATATCAACACATAATCATCATGCACATAGACAACAGATATAAGTGGAAGCCCATAAGGGAGAAAACCACATCTTATTATTGTTGTGATGCAAAGGCAAGCTCCAACTCCCTCTCACCACTAATTTTTTGTAGGCTCCAACCTACAGGATGCTAATACCTCAAATTATGCAAGCTACAACTTGCAAGGAAGCTCCAACTCCCATCTATTTTCTGTAGGCTACAACCCACAGGAGGCTCCTACCTCAACCAACTCCAACTGGACATCTATCAAGCTACAACTTGAAATGGAAGCACCAAATCCCATGTATTTTTTGTAGGCTACAACCCACAAGAGGCTCCTACCTCAACCAGCTCCAATTGGACATCTATCAAGCTACAACTTGAAATGGAAGCACCAACTCCCATGTATTTTCTGTTGGCTACAACCCATAGGAGCCTCCTACCTCAACTAACTACAACTGGACATCTATCAAGCTACAACTTGATATGGAAGCACCAACTCCCTCACTCTACAATAAAATCATATGTTGATTTACGTGGATATCAACTATGTTTTTCTCCTTCTTCACTGCTGTCCTTCCAGCCTTCAAGTCTACTTTATATCATCTTTGGATCTTCACAGCTTCTCTATCTGCTCTATCTTCTTCTTCCACTCTCTAACCCTTTATGCATATTACAATAACATCATTTATAGAGATCACTTCATAGTTGTTTGCATTCCATATGGGAATATGAAATGAATAGGTATGACTCTTTGCCTTCCACCTTCTCATTTTCTCGCTCAACACATTCAGGATGTTACAACACTATGTACTCATTTCAGTATTACATTGGAGTTTTGCTTTGCCTATGGAGACTTTCCTTTGCATCACAAACAATACAAAATAAATAATACATTTACAGTTACAATCAATTATTTTACTCAGCCCTTTCAGTTTCTTAGCTTTTATGAGTGTTTGTCCTCTTCTGCTTGCTGTCTTTTTGTTTTTTCTGTTTCTGCAATTATATTCCAACTTTGCTGCATAACTGCCCCTTTTAGCCCGACTCTTCTTCCATGTTCAGCCTTTTCCTTTGCCTTACTGCCGCAACATTGTTCTGCACGAGTTCTTGCTCCTTTATTATGCGTTCATGTCATTCCTTTGTGACCTGTGGGGTATGGCCCACATAACTCCCTTTATAATGTTGCATAGTCCAATTTCGGCGTTTGTTGCACATACATACGTTTAGCGATCAAAACAACATATTAATATACATTCTTAGCAATCAAATAACGCATATATAACATACACGGAACAGGGCTATCGGGTCCCACAGTACCTTGAACCAATCACAATTCATCGCAAACACTTGCCCGTAGGTTTCCCACTCTACAAATAGCGATAAATCGTAAACTATGTGATCTGCGATCTACGCTCTTGCACGGTGCTGCCACATGGACTCCCTTAATTGCATCCCGTCTCTTGATCCTTACCGCATTGCAACCAAAACAACATACCTTGCGATGTCTTGAAGTTAAACGCTATTTCTTGCGGGATGCGATGTTGCGCAAGGTCGATACATGTCCCTCCATTTCGCATCGCAAAACTTTAAACTTAACTTGTGGTCGCCTTACTGTTATCCCTAAGTGTTGCGATGTACGGTATGCGGGCGAGGTCCACGTCATCATGCCACGTCACCTTGCCATGTCATCATGAATTATTGCAATCTGTGGGGTCAGGGCCACGTCATCTACCACATTAGCTTGCCACGTCATTGCCATGTCATCGCCACATCACTGCCACATCATCTTTCTATCACTTCCCGTACTTCGCAATTCACAAATTACAAGAGTTTAACTTAGTGGTTACCTCTATTTCGTGTGATCTATGATATTGCGCCATGCCAAAACGTGTTCCTTTTCCACTTCACATCGCACACAACTTAACTTTCCCTACGACGGCCTTAACGCTAAACTCTTAAATGTTGCGATTTGCGAAATCGTTCCTGAAGCTATTCGATCTCCACCATACATTTCTAGCCTTCACTTTTGTGATCTAATCCTGACTGTTCGTTCACCTCCCTTTGAATTCTTCAAAGAATTCTCTGCCTCAGTCGATTTTTTGTTTGTTTACAATGTCTCGCTCTGTAACTCCGGTTTCTCCACGTTGTTCCTCCTGTGCTTGTTCCCGAGCTTGTCTTTGTTAATGAATGTCATCCCGAGTTATCACACTCGACTTCTACCCTTTTCATACTGATTAGAACCCTCATTGTCTCTCGGCTCTCGCCTCACTCTGTTGGCTTAATCATCTTTGTTTAATTGGCCTCTTCCTCTTGGCTCTCGCATCTTCCTCCTTCCACTATGTGTAAGATCTCTGGTCATCGCTATGTCTTGCAAGTCCAATTGCCTTCTACTATGCACTGAAGCAATTCGATGCCTCTCTGCTTCATTCGTTGCCTCTACTGTCTCTGTTTCTTTTCTGCCTCTACCGCCTTGCTGCCATTAGGGGAATTTTGTGGTCTAAAATAGGCCTCCTAAGGAAATTATAAAATAATAGTGGAAATAATAAAATAAGATTTGATTACATCATCAAATTTTAGAGGGAAAAATGAAAAACTACTTTTTGAATTCGTATTTTCAACTTATCTCCCAAAGTTTTTACTCAAATTTTGAGCGGGAGTACTTGTTGGATGCAAAATTTAATTTCTCATCGAAGGAGTACCGACGTTGCATGTTTTCGATGGATCCACATACATACATTTAGCAATCAAAACAACGTATTAACATACATACTTAGCAATCAAACAAGGCGTATATAACATACACGCAATAGGGCTATTGGGTCCCACAGTACCTTGAACCAATCGCAATTCGTCGCAAACACTTGCCCGCAGGTTTCCCACTCTACCAATAGCGATAAACCATAAACCATGCGATCTACGATATGCGCTCGTGCATGGTGATGCCATGTGGACTCCCTTCATCGCATCGCGTCACTTGATCCTTATCGCATTGCAACCAAAGCAACATACCTTGCGATGTCTTGAAGTTAAACGCTATTTCTTGCGGGATGCGATGTTGCGCAAGGTCGACACATGTCCCTCCATTTCGCATCGCAAAACTTTAAACTTAACTTGCGGTCGCCTCACTGCTATCCCTAAGCGTTGCAATGTGCAGTATGCGGGCAAGGTCCACGTCATCATGCCACGTCACCTTGCCACATCATCATGAATTCCTAAGATTTGTGGGGTCGGGGCCACGTCATTTGCCATGTCAGCTTATCACGTCACTACCATGTCATCACCACGTCATCTTGCCACGTCATCGCCACGTCACTACCACGTCATCTTTGCATCACTGCCACGTCATCTTTATGTCATTGCCCATACTTCGCAATTCACAAATTACAAGGTTTTAACTTAGTGGTTACCTCTATTTTGTGCAATTTGCGATATTTTGTCGTGCCAACACATGTCCCTTTTCCGCTTCGCAGCTCACGCAACTTAACTTTCCCTGTGATGGCCTTAACGCTAAACTCTTAAATTTTGTGATCTGCGAAATCGCTGTTGAAGCAATTCGATCTTCGTCGTCCATCTCTCGCCTTCATTTTTGTGATCTAATCCTGACCATCTGTTCGCCTCCCTTGGAATTCTTCAAAGAATTCTCTGCCTTAGTCGATTTTTAGTTTGTTTACAATGTCCCGCTTTGTAACTCCGGTTTCACCATGCCGTTCCTCTTGTGCTTGTTCCCGAGATTTTCTTTGTTAATGAATGTCATCCTGAGTTATCACACTCAACATCTACCCTTTTCATACTGATTAAATCCCTCTTTGTCTCTCGGCTCTCTCTCTTGGCTTAATCATCTTTGTTTAATTGGCCTCTTCCTCTCATCTCTCGCATCTTCCTGCTTCTGCTATGTGTAAGATCTCTGGTCCTTGCTGTGTCTTGCAAATCCGATTGCCTTCTGTTGTGCACTAAAGCAATTCACTACCTCTCTGCTTCATTCGTTGCCTCTGCTGTCTCTGCTTCTTTTCTGCCTCTGCCGCTTTGCTGCCATTAAGGGAATTTTGAGGTCTAAAATAGGCCTCCTAAGGAAATTATAAGATAATAATGGAAATAATAAAATAAGATTTGATTGCATCATCAAATTTTAGAGGGAAAAAGTAAAAACTACTTTTTAAACTCGTATTTTCAACTTATCTCCCAAAGTTTTTTCTCAAATTTCGAGCGGGAGTACTTGCTGGATGCAAAATTTAATTCATCATCCAAGGAGTACCCATGTTGCATACTTGCAATGGATCCTACTACATGAAAAATGAGAAATACTTGAAAAACGTAATTGCAATCAAGTTTTTTCATGTATTTCTCATTTTTTGTGTAGTAGGGTCCATTAAAAGTATGCAACATGGGCACTCCTTGGATGAGGAATTAAAATTTTCATCCAACGAGTACTCCCACCTGAAATTGGAGTAAAAACTTTGGGAGATAAGTTGAAAATACGAGTTGAAAAAGCAGTTTTATTATTTTATTATTTTTTAATATTGTTACCCTTTTACCTAAAAATTGGTAAATCACTCGCGATGGCAGACATCATCATCTTGAATCCTATTGGTTCTTATAAAGTTTATTTTATACCTCAAAATTCCCCTAATGCTTTGGTGCCTTCTTAGCTGCATTCACTACCTCTGCTACATTCGCTGCCTATCTGCTTCTGCTGCTTCTCTGCCTTTGCTGCTTAGCTGCATTTGTTGCCTCTCTGATTTTGCTGCTTCTCTACTGCCTTTGCTGCCTCAGCTGCCTCTACTCCTTGTCTGCCTTGCTTCTTAGCTGCATTCGCTTCTTTGCTGCCTCTGCCGATAGTCTAATGTTGCTCCTTGCCTCTCTGCTTCTCTTCTGCCTCTCTTTTATGCTTTCTTACTGCATTATTGCCTGGTCTGCTCCTTTGCCTTATTGCTGGTTCTTCTATGCTCCTTTGCCTTAATGATGGTTTAGGTGTTTTTCCTTTGTGCTCCTTTGCCATCAATGACAATATTTCCAACAAATTTGTTTGTAGAAGATGTAACAAAGTTGGCCATTTTGCTGAGGATTGTAGAACTTTCATTGAAAAAATTTCAAAGTTTCATCAAAACACTGCACAATTTGCAAATGATTAAGATGATCATGATGGCTAAGAATACGTCTCCACAAACTTAGAATCAACAACTTTCCAGGTTTCAACCTTTCATAGAAGTGATTATGAAGATGCATGGATTTTGGATAGAGGAGCAACTAAACACATGGCGTTTCGACATGAATTCTTTTGGAATTTCCAGCAATGCAATCTCAATTCAATCTATCTTGCTGATAAAACAAAACATACTCCTTATGGAAAAGGTGTAGTTAAAGTTTTTCTACCTAGCAATGGAGAAAAAATGATTTCAAATGTATGGTATGTACCAAAATTTAAGAAAAAATTCCTATCTTTAGTCACAATTCGACAAGCAGGACATCTGGTGATTATGGAGGATGGCTTAGTTAAAATTAACTCAGTCAAACAGAACATGAAAACAATAATGACAGATTATAAAGATGGAAAACTGTTAAGGATGAAAGGGACAGTTATTCCAAGGAATTCAGACTTTGCAGGAGCAACAAGTACAAACATTTCACCTATAATATTGTGGCATGTCAGATATGGACATCTAAACTTTGAAAGTCTCTCTCAATTGTAAAAACAAGGAATGGTTAAGGGACTTCCAACCTTCAAAAGGAAAAACGAAAAATGTGAAGCTTGCATTTATGGAAAAGAACATCGAGAGACTTTTTCGACAAGTTTATGGCGAGCAAACAAGCGTTTGCAATTGGTTCACAGTGATATTTGTGAACCCTTACAAACTTCGCTAGGAGGATGCAAATATTTCTTACTCTTTGTTGATGATTTTAGTAGGATGACTTGGGTATATTTTTTGAAGCAAAAGTCAGAAGCATTTGAAAAGTCTAAAATTTTTCTCCAACTTATTGAAAATGAAGTTAAGGAGAAGATTGGCACTCTTAGAACAAACAATTGAGGGGGATTCACTTCTAATTAATTAAAAATGTATTGCATGGATAATGGCATAAATCTACATCTTACAAATGTCTACTCTCCACAACAAAATGTAGTAGAAAGAATGAACCACACCTTGTTAGGAATGGAAAGGTCGATGCTAACTTTGAAAAAGTTAAGTCCTATATATTGGACAGAGGCCATTCATACATCTGTCTACTTAAGGAACATATCTCCAATTACTTATTTAGACAGAATCACACCTTATGAAGCATGGTTTGGTTTCAAACCTCAAGTTGAACACCTCAAAGTTTTTGGATCAGTATGTTATGCCCTAATTCCGAAACAAAAAACGAACTAAGCTTTACTCATGAAGCTTGAAATGCACCATGATTGGGTATTCCGATGAGAAGAAAGGATACTGACTTTTGTCCAATGGAAATTTTTTTGTGAGCAGGGATGTGATTTTTTATGAAACTGAGAGTAAGAGTGCTGAAGAAATAGAAAGTCTTCTTCAAAAGTTAGAAACAAAAGGTGATAAAAGAAAAGGAAATATACAAAGTCAACCAAACTCACAAAATTGATATGAACTTGATTTTCCTTCATCTAAAGATAATTCATCAGGTCCGTCTACTTCACCAGCATCGTCTGGGTCTTCTGGCAGTTCATCTGAATCTCCTAGCAGCAACAGTTCTTCTGACACTAACTCTCTGCACCCAACATCTGCAGTTAATCAATGAACATCTGTTTACGTTAACCCTCTTTACAATGATGGTGATTTTTCAGAATCTCAAACAAGTGAACATCAATTTCGAAAATGGGCAGTTCAGATTTTGAAATATGTAAGGCCTGATGAGCAGAATAAAACAGGAATAAGGGGGTCACATACAAGTGAAGGAAATTTTGCCTTGATTGCAAATGATTTTACTGAACCCTCTACATATAAAGAGGCATTAAAACATAAAGAATGGCAACAAGCAATGGTTGATGAATATCAGGCAGTTCTCGACAACAACACTTGGAAACTTATTGATTGTCCTAAAAATGTTAAACCCATCGGATGCAAATGGGTTTACCGAATTAAGTACAAACAAAATGGAGATATCAACAAGTACAAAGCACGACTTATTGCTAAGAGTTTTGCACAACAGGAAGGGATTGATTATGAGGAAACCTTTGCTCCCACAACTAAATGGAACACCATCTAATTAACACTTGCATTAGCAGCTCAGAAAGGATGGAAAGTTCATCAAATGGATGTGAAAAGTGCTTTCCTCAACGGATATTTACAGGAAGAAGTGTATATGACACAACCACCAAGTTTTGAAATTGAAGGACAACAACATAAAGTCCACAAACTGATAAAGGATTTATATGGGTTAAAATAAGCTCCACGAGCTTGGTATGCCAAAATGGACAAATACCTTCAGAAAGTTGGCTTTCAACGAAGTGAATCTGATGATACCTTGTATGTCCACAAACAAGGTAAAAATATGGTGTTTTTTGTTATGTATGTAGATGATTTGATCATCATTGGAAACAATGATGATCATATTGCACAAGTGAAAAAGGAGTTACATGGAGGATTTAAGATGACAGATTTGGGACTACTTCACTACTATCTTGGAGTTGAAGTATTCCAATGTCCACATCACATTTTCATTTCTCAGAGTAAGTATGCAGCGGGGGTTCTTCAACGATTTGGAATGAAGGATTGCAAGCCTGTTCTTACCCCCATGTGTCTGAGGACACTTCTGCCATTAACAGGGAGATCAAAACTCAGAGGGAGTCTAGTTTCATAGGGAGAAACCCTATGGAAGCTAGTACTTCAAGATCTGGGGAGATCAGACTCATTATTAAAGTAGTTGCAGCAACAATGCAGAAACAACAACAAAGCAATAACAGTAGTAGTATGAGTAGATCAAATTTCACCATGCATGCAAACGTACCTCTAGGAGTGAGGTGGGGCGATGTAGATCCTTAGTCTAACAGTTGCAGAAATTTGGGAAGGATCCATTAAGGTATTCTACTCTGGATCATTACCTTGTTGTAGTGGCCCATAATATTCAGTAGCAAGATGATCAGTGTCAGCCAGATACTGAGGAGTGCAGAGGAGTGTTGACAGGAGAACAAAAGGCTTAGTAGCATAGTCAACAACAACACAATATTTCCCAGTAGACAGCTGCACACACAGTTGATTCAATGATTTTTTCGGATGCTTCTCAATTGCAGATGTTGCAGTAGCAACAACAACAATGAGAAGTGTTGCATGCAGTACATTCCACAAATGTATGATAGGGGTGTTAGTTTTTGTAGCATCGGATGTATTCTAGCCACAAAATTTAGTGGAGATGATAGAATACATGAGATCTCCAAAAATCAGAAATCGTTTATGGAAATTCCACCTAGAAGTGTCTTAATTATATTATTAAACATTTTTTAAATATTTCCCAAGTCTAAACTTAGGGAATATGTTTAATTAATCAGTGTTAATTAAGATAAGGTGACAATAGTCTAGAAACTCACACGGATCGATCCACAAATGATCCTAGCCATTGATTAAGTTTTAATCTTAGTTGTTGGTGCTCCAACAATGGATTATAAGAGGAGGTCGATGGGAAATTCGAGAAGACACACAAGAAGACCAAAAATTCAGTTTCATAAGCAGATTGATTTCCATAATAGTAGCGGTTAGTTGCCAAAGAGCTAGAAGTCGAAGAAGTGAGAGGGGTAGAGACGGTGAGGCTAGAGGAATATTTCTAGATCCAACGAGTGCGTTTGCAGAGAGGCATAAGAACCACAGAGACGCTGGCATAGGGATTGCACAGTAGCTTCTAAAGGCAGTTCGATTTGCAGCTTCAAGAAGTTGTTTCAGTGTTCAGATGGAAAAATATTTTTGCAGAGGCCACGAGAAGCGTTTCCAAAGTTAGTGGAAAGCAGAAGAGGTAGATCAATTTGATATATAGGCCTTACGGATTAGAGCCTACGCATAGGGTGACACAAGGAAATTCGTAGAGAGTTTTAGAGGCTAGTCTTTTTAGATTTGCTTGTGGAGTGAGGAAAATTCCTTACTGCAATTTTTCTAGTATTTTTCTCTATAGGATTTCCAAATTTGAAATCCATATTATTGTACTCAAAAATTTTCATTGCTGCATAATAATAAAACCCTTAGTTGTTGCACCGGTCTTCCCAAGTTGTGTTTTTCTGGGGAAATTTGTCCAAAAATAATGGTGTCATATTTTATGTGTGTGTGCTAGTATTTTCTCATTGTCCAACGCTATTTAATTTCCACAAAATTTTATTTGTAAATATTGCAGTGTGTTTGTTTTGATAATATCCGTAGAAATACACTGAATAATTAATTTATCAGTTAATATAAATAATACCAGTTGATGCAATAGAATTTGAGTTTTGGAATTTTCACATGGTATCAGAGCATGATTGAGTAGTCGAGAAGGTTGGAAGCGAAAGAAGGAATTTCATTGTTCAATAAGAGTAGCATGCCAAAATTCCTAGAGGCAGCACAATCCACTGCTAGGCAGACCAAGTTGCTTGCGGAAGTTTGATTTTTCTATTGAGATTCAACAAGAAATTTCAGCACCCATGCCTAGTGTGGGACCAGGAGATCCATGCAGGACCTACACTATGGTGGGACCACAGGGCTAAATTTGGTGTGTGTCTATTTTAGTTATCCCTTAATTAAGATGGAAAATAAAATGTAATCTAGTCTCAAAATAACTTGTAATAGTTAACTGAGTGTGATAAACTTAGTTAGCTCTTGAATTCGAGTTAGAGGTAGTTGGTGAGGCATGTAGAGTAATTCTAGTTGTAACATAGTTCGAAGTGCAGTGGTGCATTAGTTAATGCAAGTTGTAATCAGTTTAACTCATTTAAGTGAGTTAAACTCAGTGGTGCTAGTTGTAACTGTTAGATACACTAGTGAGATATCAAGTGAATTAAATATTAATCAATTCAAAATCAGTGATATCACATGCAACTGAGGATTTACTATTATTAGCTGCATGCATGTCAGATCCAGTGGAGACCTAGTTGAGATCTAGGTGAAAGGGAAGTTGACTATCAGTTGTAGGATTATTGGGTTGCACCCATGCAACCAAACACCCATTGGAATGCCCATGATACTTGCACAGTCAAGGAAGGCCAACATTCCTAAATAATAGGGATTGCATTCATTAGGGTTGTACAAGGCAGGCAGGCTGTCTGGAGGCAGTAAATTGGCTAAGTATTGGCCAGTTTTATGTATGACAGTGTGAGACAATTAGTTGAATATAAGAGGGCTCTTGTGAGAAGAGTTGTATGTAATTGTTTCATGATTCCCTGTGTAATATACAATATATGATAGAGGGGTTTTGAGCAGTAAGCTTTCCCCGTGAAATTATCTGTGTTGTGGCTTGATTGATTCTTCTTTTCTTCATGTGATTAGCGATTGTGTTTTTAATTCCGCAATTGATTTTTAGAAGCGATTCAATATTTAACTTTAGTACATTGTTAGATCAGAGTGAATCCATTATATATATGCTTGTTTTATAATTTCTACATGGTATTAGAGCACAAGAAATCACAATTGTGAATGAGGAGCTAAGTTTGTGACCGGATAGAATTTGAATTTGTAGAAAGACTTTCTTGGTGCTACAGCTGATTCAGGATCAAAATGGCTTTCAATGGATTGAGGTTGGAGTATGCACTTGAGGGCAGCTCAAACTATATATCTTGGAAGGAAAAGATGGAGGAAGTACTCGAAGACAATGGATTGAAGGAATTCATTGATAATGATGTTCCTAAACCCACTGTGACAGATGCTCCAAATCTTGATGCATGGCAAAATAAAGTGGAAAAGTCAAGGAGGATCCTATTGGAGGGAGTACGAGACCACATTGTCTCAAGCCTCCATGGGAAAGCCACACCATATTCAATGTGGAATGCTTTGACGGATATATTTCAGAGCAACAACGACCATAGGAAATTGGCGCTCAAAGATAAACTCAGGAAGATCAAGATGGAGAAGGGCAACTGCATGCCAAAATATTTAACAAAGTTTGTCTTATGTCGGGATGAACTGGAGAGCGTTGGCATAACCGTCGCTTATGATGATTTGGTGAGCTTGGCTCTCCTAGGACTTCCCAAGTGTTGGCACATTTATGAAGACTCTGACAATGGAGGGGAAAAGTTTCTAGATTGGGAACAATTGTGGTTAGATTTGGTGCAGGAGGCATTCAAACAGAACACTAGAGATGGATCTTCATCTAAGAATTAAGATGAAGAAGATTTTGCTTTAGATGCCAAGGCGAAAAAGGGGAAGGGGAAGAAATTCTATTCCAAATCCGAGTCTAAAGATGGCAAGAAGCAGGACATGTCCAGGGTGAAGTGTTTTCACTGTCACAAGCATGGGAATTATGCTACTAACTGTCCAAAAAAGAAGAAGAACAAGAAGGCTGGAGGATCTGCTACTGGTGAGGCTTTGGCCTTGCAATTTGAGCTTGACTTCTCATTGATCGCATGCATGGTGTCAAGTGCCTTGGGATATATGTGGTATTTGGATAGTGGCGCTTCCTTTCACATGACAGGAGACGAGGAACTTTTCAGTAGCTTGGAGGAGAAGGATCTCCAGATGCATATTGAAATGGGTGATGACGGGCAGTACAACGCTATCGAGATTGGTACCATTACCTTCCAGAGTCAGTCAGGTAAACCCTTTCAATTAAAATATGTAATGCATGTACTAGGTTTGAAGAAAAATTTAGTCTCAGTTGCAATGTTGGAGATAGAGGCTATGGTGTTGTTTTTAGTGAAGGAAAATATTTCCTGCGACACAAAACAACAGGAAAAGCCAATAAGATAGGGATTCGAGTTAAGAATATCTACAAGCTAGATGTAGTTAGCTATGCAACATTGATGGGAAAGGCAGACAAAGTGGTGAGCCGGGATGAGGGCAAATTATGGCACAGGAGATTGGGCCATTTTCACCATGGAGCCTTGAAAGTCATGCAACATATTTCTACTGGTATTCCCAAGGGTACACTTGCGCAATCAGACAGATGCAAGGGATGTACTATGGGAAAATATGTAAAGGCCACATTTCATGAGAAGGAGAACCGAGCTTTGGGGATCCTGGAGAGATTTCACACAGACGTGTGTAGACCATTCTCTATTGCTTCAACAACAAAACATAAGTAATATGTGATAATTGTTGATGAATTTTCTCATAAGTGCTAGATCTTCTTCATGCAGAAGAAATATTAGACATTCTCAAAGTGTCTTGAGTTTAAGGCACTGGTGGAGAAAGAGTCGAGGAAGCAAGTGAAGGCTCTTAGGAGCGATAATGGTGGAGAATACATCTATAACGAATTCAAGAACTTCTGGAACAAAGAATGAATTCGAAGAGAATTTATAGCGCCTCATAACCCACAACAAAATGGGGTCGCGAAAAGAAAGAACAGAACGATCGTGGGTGCAACAAGAGTGATGTTGCATGATCAAGGCCTACGGATGCATCTGTGGGCGAAAGCATGCAACACTCTGGTATTTGTGAAGAACCTTTGTCCTCATAGGATACTTGTCAAGAGTACACCTAAAGAGGCTTTCAATGGTAAGAAACCTGATGTTTCACACTATAAGATTTTTGGCTCATCTGTTTATGTGCATGTGACCAAAAGACACCAGGAAGAAGTTGGAACCAACAACTGAGATCTGGATTTTTGTGGGGTACACTAAAACGACCCACAACTATTGAGTGTATTTTCCAAACAACAGAATGATTTTTGTGCGATGGGATATAAAATTTGATGAGGAGAAAGCCATGCAATTGTCCCTTGAGAGGGAGATGGACTTGCATGCAGAGGAGGAACTGTTGGTTCCCTAGGATGAGCCTCAAGATGTGGAGTAGCCACATGCGGAGGATCATGGAGTGGAGGAAAACACTCATGCAGATCCATCCATCAGAAATGGCAGAAGGTGCACCACGGAAGCTGTTAGATTGAGACTTGATGCTGCAAAGAATGTAGGAGCCCCTACTTCACAGCACAGACAGAAACAGTCTCCTGACAGGTTTACTGGATACATGGATCTTATGAGAAAATTTATTGTCACTGAACCATATTCCTTTCAAGAAGAAGTGCAGCAACCAACTTGGGTTGATGCAATGGTGGAGGAGTATGACTCCATTGTCAAGGAAAATGCATGGGAGATTGTCCCAAGACTGGTCGAAAAATCAGTGGTTGGATCAATATGGATCTACAAGGTAAAGCAAGTTACTGATGGGAGTGTGGAGAAATACAAGGCCAAATTTGTGGCCCGGTGATTCTCACATATTGAGGGGATCGATTATGATGAGACTTTTGCACCTCTTGCAAGGTACTCTTCCATTAGATCCATCCTTGCACTCTCAGCGTAGATGGGTTGGCGCATTCATCAAATGGATGTGAAAACTGCGTTTCTCAATGGGATCATTGAGGAAGAAGTGTACATAGAGTATCCTGAAGGTTTCGAGATCTTCAACAGTGAATTGCATGTGTGCCAACTCAAGAGAGCACTGTATGGGCTGAAACAAGCACCTCGTGCTTGGTACACTCGGATAGACAACTATTTCACCGGACTGAGCTTCACCAAAAGTGAAGCAGATGCAAACCTGTACCAGATTGTGGTTGAGGGTAAGCTATTAATTATTGTTCTTTTATGTTGATGCTCTAATTTTGACTGGTGATGAGCAACTGATACACTCATGTAAGGAGGATCTTGCAAGGGAGTTCGAAATGAAGGACATGGGACTCCTTCATTATTTCCTTTGGATGGTGAACTTTTTGTGTCTCAAGGCAAGTATGCCAAGGAGATACTGGGTAAGTTTCACCTGGAGAGCTGCAAAGCCATGGATACTCCTCTTCTAGGAAATTGGAGGAAAGAGGATGCTACTTCTAGAGAGGTAGTGGATGCTACTTTCTATATGCAGTTAATTGGTTTACTGATGTATCTAGTGAACACCAAACCAGACATTTTCTACACAGTTAACCATCTGAGTCAAGTTATGGTTAAGCCTACCAAGCTCTTTTGGAAGGCGGGGAAGCATGCATTGAGATACCTGAGGGGCACATTAGAGTATGGTCTATGGTACAAACAGACAAATGGAGTGAAGCTTCAAGGCTTCATGGATGCAGATTGGGAAGGCAGTCCATCAGACAGAAATAGCACATCAGGAGGGATATTCAGCATGGGATCGACAACAATTTCTTAGTATAGCAGGAAGTAGCGATATGTGGCACTCAGTTCAACGAAGTAGAGTACATGGCAGCAAGTGAAGCTACATGTGAGGCTATATGGATGAGAAAGATCTTGGTTGGTTTGTTTAGTTCTCAGATGGATCTGACAGTGATACATTGTGATAATCAGAGTTGCATTAAACTCTCAATTAATCCTTTGTTTCATGATAGGTCCAAGAACATAGATATCTGGTACCATCATCTCAGAGATTGTGTGCAGAGGAGAATAATGTTTCTTTAGTACATTCCCACGGAATATCGGGATTCATATATTCTGATGAAGGCACTCACCAGGAGAAAATTCGAATACCATAGAGGTAGGATCAGGGTGAAGGATAATCCTTTTCTTGTTGAGAGGGAGTGTTGAAATTCAACAAGAAATTTCAGCACCCATGCCTAGTGTGGGACCAGGACGTCCATGCAGCACCTACACTAGGGTGGGACCACAGGGCTAAATTTGGTGCATGTATATTTTAGTTATCCCTTAATTAATATGGACAATAAAATGTAATCTAGTCTCAAAATAACTTGTAATAGTTAACTGAGTGTGATAAACTCATTTAGCTCATGAATTTCGAGTTAGAGGTAGTTGGTGAGGCATGCAGAGTAATTCTAGTTGTAACAAAGTTCGAAGTGCAGTGGTGCATTAGTTAATGCAGGTTGTAATCAATAAGTGAGTTCAACTCAGGTGTGCTAGTTGTAACTATTAGATACACTAGTGAGAGATCAAGTGAATTAAATATTAATTAATTTACAATCAATGATCTCACATGCAATTAATGATTTACTCTTATTAGCTTCATGCATGTCAGATCCAGTGGAGACCCAGTTGAGATCTAGGTGAAAGGGAAGTTGACTATCAGTTGTAGGATTATTGGGTTGCACCCATGCAACCAAACACCCATTGGGGTGCCCATGATATTTGCGTAGTCAAGGAAGGCCAAAATTCCTAAATAATAGGGATTGCACAAGCAAGGCAGGCTATCTGGAGGTAGTAAATTGGCTAAGTATTGGTCAGTTTTATGTATGACAGTGTGAGATAATTAGCTTAATACAAGAGGCTCTTGTGAGAAGAGTTGTATGTAATTGTTTCATGATTCCTTGTGTAATATACAATATATCATAGAGGGGTTTTGAGCAGCAAGCTTTCCCCGAGAAATTATCTGTGTTGTGGCTTGATTGATTCTTCTTTGCTTCATGTGATTGGTGATTGTGTTTTTAATTCTGCAATTTATTTGTAGAAGCGATTCAGTATTTAACTTTAGTACATTGTTAGATCAAAGTGAATCCATGATATACATGCTTGTTGTATAATTTCTACATTTTTGATGCAGTGAGGTAGAAAAACTTTCAAGTTTGGGTGATTACAGTAGGCAGAGGGAGCAACTCAAATCTTTGCTCCACAAATTTCTAGTTGGACGCAGAGGGTTTTGCAACAATTTTCTAGAGCAAATCCAACGTTGGGTGGAAGAGAAAATCACACACAACAGAGGGAACATTTTCCTCAGGGAACTTCGAGTCTCGTAAGTTCGAATTACTAGGCAGATTGACGGTAGAGGCTAGCAGATTCACACATTCCATAAGGGAGTGTAAGTAGCAGAGCAACATCCAAGCAGAGGGAAAGAGGGAGTTTTCGACAATTTTTGAGATGGCCACTACAGGGCTTCGAGATGAGGATAGGTTGGATGGATCATCCAACTACTTCGTCTGGAAGACTAGGATGTCTTTCCTTCTATATGAATATGGCTTGAAACCCTAGATTGATAATGTAGTGGTAGTTCCTCAGGATGCAAATCAACTGAAGGAATATAGGAAAGAGATGGTACAAGCGAAGTGGTTGATCCTAGATGGAGTCTAGGACCATGTTATATCACATATAGCAGCCAAGGGAATGACCAAAGATATGTGGGATGATCTATCCACATTATAATACGATACCTCCGAGGAGCAAAGCATGTTCCTAGAGGAGAAGTCAAGATGCATCAAGATGTATAAGGGGGAAGGCATAGATCCCTTCCTCACCATGATTCAGGAGGTCTAAGACTAGCTAGGAGTTGTTGGGGCAACACCTCAACCTATAGAGATAGTGTGATTGACACTCAACAATGTCTCAGATGAGTGGTAGGAATTCATCCAAAGTATTTTGGGTAGAGATACCTTGCCAAATTGGGACATGATGTGGGCCGATTTGCAGCAAGAGGAGTTGAGACAAGCTCTATTAAAGAACTCCATCAATGGCAACATTAGTACCAGATCAAAGGTGCTAAAGGAGGAGGAGAATGTGGCCCTCACATCTAAGGGTCTTAGTTAGGGGTTGAGGGAACAAAAAATGAAATAGAGGGACCTATCTAAGGTCAAGTGCTTCAGGTGTGGCGAGTTTGGCCACTACAATACCTAATGTCCTCTCAAAAAGAAGGACAAAGAGGAGAAGCATGATTAGGAGGCTGCTCATGTCGAGATAGATATTTTATCCTCTAGATTGGATGAATACTTTGTTATGATTGTCCATATACCTCCATGAGTGAGGTGGGGTGACTTGGAGTTTTAGCCACACAAAGCTACAAATTGGGCAGGGTCCTTGAGGAGTCCGCCTCATGGATTAGTACCTAGATACGAGGTCCCAAATTATTTAGTAGCAGGATGGATCAGTGGCAGTACATGCAGTCGAATATCAGAGTGAGAGTTGCATAGAATAATAGTAGTCAGGTGCTGGGGAGCGTAGTGCAGAGTTGGCAGTAGTGCAGAGTCAACAACAACACAGATCCTTCATAGATAGTGTAGAGGCTAGCAGCGGTCAAAGACTCAAGAGACATGCATCATACTGATCACAAATGATTCAGTATTTTGGATGTTTTTTAGTTGCATGTGTTGTAGGAGCAACAACAACAGAGTTGCACTAAAAAATTTGAGTGTTGGAGACGGTACGGTAGGGTCGGTAACAAAACGGATCCGAACAATTAACTGGTCACCGGTAGGGTCGACAACATGCACCCAGATGAGTGTTGGCGGCGATAGGTAGGTCATAGCAACACAATGCTGTGGTGTTGGCAGCAGTACAGTAGGGTCAACAACAAGACATATGCATCATATATTACATTTTTGAAGTAGTTGTTGGGAAGCAACAACTAACCATGAGCAGCGTGACAGGAGATGATGTAGAGACAAGGTGTGCA
Source organism: Pinus albicaulis (assembly GCA_034641835.2). Classification (NCBI taxonomy): domain Eukaryota; kingdom Viridiplantae; phylum Streptophyta; class Pinopsida; order Pinales; family Pinaceae; genus Pinus; species Pinus albicaulis. The sequence goes on along the minus strand of CM076580.1, from coordinate 1,410,084,842 downwards.
ACACTAGAACACATTCCTCACCAAGAGGGAGTGTTAGTTTTTGTAGCATTGGATGTGTTCTAGCCACGAAATTTGGTGGAGAGGCTAGAATACATGAGATCTCAAAAAACTAGAAATCGTTCCTGGAAATTCCATCAAGAAGTGTCTCAATTAGATTATTAATCGTTTTTTAAATATTTCCTAAGTCTAAACTTAGGGAATATGGTTAATTAATCAGTATTAATTGAGATAAGGTGAAAATAGTATAGAAACGTACACGAATCGATCCAAAGATGATCCTAGCCATTGATTAAGTTTCACTTTTGGTTGTTTGCTCCAAAATTGGGTTATAAGAAGGTCGATGGGCACTTGGAGAAGACACACAAGAAGACCATAAATTTGATCTCATTTGCAGATCGATATCCAAAGTAGCAGCAGTCAACTTTTGAAGAGCCAAAAGTCGAAGCAATTATAGAGGGGCAAAGAAAGTGAGGTTGGAGGAATATTTCTAGATCCAATGAGTGCATTTGAAGAGAGGCAAAAGAATCACAAATAGGCTGATACAGTAGCTTCTAGAGGGAGTTTGATTTGCAGATTCGGGAAGTCTTTTGAGTTTTCTGGTGGCAGAAGAATTTTTCAGAGGCTAGGAGAAGTGTTTCCAGATTCAGTGGAAAGCAGAAGAGGTAGATAAATTTGAGATCTAAGTCGTACGGATTAGAGCCTGCACAAAGCCCACATAGAGGTTGACGCTAGGGTTTTAGAGGCCAATCTTCAGAGGGAGTGTTGAAAATGCAGCAAGAAAGTCTCAATTTTGATTTTTGCCTTAATTAAAATTGAGGAAATTCGAAATTCCACGTCAGCAGACAACTTGGAGTTAACTGAGGTGACATGGCTCTTGTCACTCAGTTAAGAAATCTTAATTGGAGTTAATGAGTTCAAGTTCAATTTGCTTGAGTTGATTCCTAAAAGATAGGAATCTAGCTCAGTTAATTTGAGTTAGGGGCATGAATTTTAGTTGTATGTAGTGATTCCTAAATTTTAGGAGCCTAGGTTGAGTTAATTTCAGCTGTAGCAATTTAATTCAGTTAAATTGAGTTTTGATGATTATGATTATGATTAATGTCCATCAAGACCAATATGGTCTATTGGACCTTAAGAAAGAAGCATTTATTTGAGATTATTTAAGGTTTTATTTTTGTGATAAAAAAGGAGGGAAAGAATCACTCTAAGGTCATTGTAGTTATCCTGACTCAACAAGTCAAGGAGGTTGGTAGTGGGGCAAACGTTATGGAAATGATAACGGATGTGAGTAAGGGTCGGACAATCCAAGAGAAGGTGCTTTTCATCTTTGACTTTCTTAGTATCACAAAGGAGGCATATTCTTTTTTCCCAAGAAATATTGGGAATAAACCAATGTCCAGTTTCACTCCAGAGCTCATGAGAATTAGTTATGATCCTAGAAATATTCATTCACTTCTTAATATTGGTTATTATAGAAAGGTAATTATGGTTAGAAGCGTGGGGTTGATTACCTCATTATACTATCTTAACCTTCTTTTCCCCTCTAACACCTTATCACTCCACAACTTATCCTTAAATTTCAAAGTAATGATGTTTTTAATATTATCCTTGTTCCCTAAGAGGGTCTCCTCCCTTATCTCCCAATGTTTGAGCCAAGTCTTTGCATCCTTATGCCACCCTTTCTTAAGCCGAAGGTGGTTTCGACTAGATTTAGATGTAATTTTTGGGAGTCTCTTGGATTCCATGTTGTACAACTTCTTCTTATACATAAGATATATAAACATAGCCATGCATTCAATGGGGGAAAGGCTAGCCTCAATCAAGAGAATATGGTAGGGACTATTACCTTTAATCTTGAGGTTGTAGGTTATGAATTTCTTTTGGATCATTTCAATATTTCTCCAAGAATCTCTAGGTAGACTACACCCCCACACCTCACATACATATAAAATAACAGGGGTGACGAGAGTCTTTAAGAGGAACTTTTTTTTACTCCAAACTCAAAGATCAATTGTCTTACAATTTTTTTCAAGCTCATAGTAAGCTTTTCAACCTCCTAAGATCATTTTATCAATTCTATACTTCCAGTTGAGCTGATGGAAAATTTCAATACCAAATATTTGTAAGAAGAATCATTCTATAAGTAATTGTTATCATAGATGAAATTGTCATAAGTGATCTTCTTGGATTTGATAATCATAACTTTAGTCTTATCAGTTTTAAAAATCATACCCATCTTGACACAATAATCATAGAGGGTTTTAAGTTGTTTGTCGAGATCTTTGGGAATCGTGGTAAGAAGAACGATATCATCAGCATAAAGAATAAGAGTAATGACTATACCAGCAAGCTTGGGCCCCTCACAACCAACAACTTCTAAGCATTCCTCAAGATTTTCAATGTAAATTCCAAAAAGGGTAGAGGATAGGGTACATCCTTGCTTAACATCAATGCTGCATTTAATGTCAGTGGACCAACCCTCGGTGGTCTTAAGCTTGGCAATAACATTCTCGTATAATCTAATAACAATGACCTTTAACTCAGGAGGAACCATTATTTCATCAAGCCTTTTCCATAACTTCCCTTGAGGAACAATGTCGTAATATTTTCTAAAGTCAACAAAACATTGAAAGAGATCAATCTTACTGTTACGAAAATCCTCATCAATGGTCCTAAGAGTGATAAGGTGGTCAATCGTAGAGTGGTTCCTTCTAAAACCAACTTGCTCAATCACTCCTTTATCATGGGTTTCAAACCAAGCACTAAACTTCTTCTCTAGAAAGAACGCATACAACTTGGCTAAAATGTGGCTAATCATGATAATCCTATAGTTAGAGGGAACATTTTTATCCCCACTTTTAAAGATAGGCACGATAAGGCTATGTGTCCATAACTTGGGGAAGCCATGTTTAACCGCTAAGTTGAGGAGCTTGTGCAAGTGAGGGGTGAGGATGGACCTTCCAATTTTGAGGATTTCAACTTGGTAACCTTCAATATCCCTAGCTTTCCCATTGGCGAGCTTCTTAATCCCAGACTCCACGTCTTCCAAAGAAAAGGAATTTCCCTCTATGGGAGTGTTTTTGATGATGCCCATGGTGTCTGGGGAGTCATAGAGATTCCTAAGATAGACATCCCATTCCTTTAAAGAGATCAACTTGTTCTCTTTCGATTTACAGACAAGGATGCTCCCCCAAACCTGTTTAGGCTTAAATTTAGAGAGGTGAAGGAGAAGATCTTGTCTCTTGTTTATATAGTCTCTTTTTTTCCTTTTGATAAGATCTTTGTACACCTTGATTTTACCATCCTTAATAGTTTTGTTGGATGCATCTATAATCGCTTTCCTAGCATATTTACAATCCTTGTAATACTAGGGGTTAGAAGTTCTATTGTTCTTATTATATGAAACATCCTCAGGGAATTTGTTAATGGTAGTGGAGAGGATAGTAGTAAAATTGTGGTAGATGTGATCGATGTTGTCATTATATGTTAAGGAACCTAAATCCTTTGTTAAATTTTTTAAGAAGAGATCCATTTTACTTTTGTCAAAACACATGTGTCTTTGACTCTCATCATTCTTATGCATGTGGTTGGTGTACATATCAAGACTATGGGTTAAGGAGAGAGGCCTATGCTCAGAGTTGTTGAAAAGTGTAACTAGGTTCGATCTTCATAATGACATGTGTAATTATGATTTTATGTATTTGATGAAAAGAAGAAAAATAAAATTATTATTGTAATGCTTGTCTCATGGATTTCATGAGAAATAGATTTTATTTTTAGTATGACTCCCATTGAGAGTCCTTAGGATTGGTCATAAATTCTAATTGTGTCAATGTCATGTATGAAGGACCCTTCTTGGGCATGTTACATCTTGTAAGTGTCATTTAATAAGCGTTTAGGCCCTCCAAAGCCAAGCACGAAACCTCTCCTTGAAGGTAGATACGAAATGGAGAATATAATTTACTTAATGGACATGTCGGCTCTCATGTACTCATGTCGACTCATATACATGGGAAAACTACTAGAAATAGGCTGCTCGAATTTCATATTTTCCACAAAATTTCGGTGATCTCAGCCTGAAGTGTGAAGGTACTACAGTAATTGTAGCAATGCGAAAGTGGAGTTGTGGGAAAGGACAACAGTGCGAAGGTACTTGGATAGTAGTGCGAAGGTATAAGGACAACAATGAAAAGGTGCAACAGTAAGGGAATCAATACAGAAAGTGCAAGGTACAATAGTTTGAATTTAAGTAGTGCGAACGTGACACAGGAGGAGCCAATGAAGAGAGAGGAAAAAATATGAAATATTCCAGCATTAGTTTTGGGGTTGTTTTGGGCTAAGGATTTTCTGAAGTGAAGTGTTGAACCAAGGGACCGAAATTTTGAAAAGTAGCCAAGAAGAACGGAAAAGCAGAGGTTTGATCATTGCAGGAAGAACCTCATCAAGGAGTATTTGTGTCTTGGTCTTGGAGGGGAAAATAGGTCAAGGGTCTTGGTCTTGTTATTCGTCAATTGGAATCTCTATAAGAAGAATAATTTGTTCGGGTTTTCCTCTCAAAGAGTGGGACGTTTTGGCCCTGGCTGATAACCTATATTATGTATCTCTTGTCTCTTTATGGTTTATGCATTGGTAGTTGTTTGATGAAGAACACTAATAAACTAAGTAAAAGAAGATCCAAATCTAAAGAAGTAAAAAGCACTCACAAGCAGTTACTAATAGAATAGAAATCACTTAATCTCTATTCCCTAGATTTCTGAAGAGGTATTAGAGAGAAGGTGACTAAGTCAAGGTAGGGCATCTTATCAATAAACACACAAGGATAAAATCTCAAGGAAGGCATTAAAACGAATAAAAGAAGACCAAAACCCTACGTCTACTCAAGTTGAACGGATATACAAATCAAGTTGAAGTGTTTTGAAGTCTATTCATCCAAATGAAGCTAGAGGCGTTGTCATCAAGACTCTAAGGCGATCTCTCTCAAGAAATATCCCTACCATTGAAGACATCATCATCATCAAAAAATGCAAGGGATATCCCTCTCCGTGGGATCAAGGATCATCATTGAAGAAAACTATCTTCATCAAAAGGAAGTTTTCTATCATTTATGTCATCATCAACATCAAGGAAGTAGCAAGGAGAAACAAGCATCCTATCAAGTAAGTATATGGCCTTATCTAAATCTGTTAAAATGCCTTTTTGCAAGGAAAGCAACAAATTGGTTGGGGCTTCAAACTATCTTTCATGGAAGAAAAGGACAAATCTGAATCTCATTGAAAATGAGGTTATGGAACATGTCAAAGGATCTATCACGAAACCAGGGGAGGAAGATGCTCAAGTGCTTGCCAAGTATATGAAGGGGGAAGTTAGGCCTGAAAGGATTTTCATAGAATTCATCAAGGACCCCCTCATCCCATATGTTATCGGCAAAAACGTACCTGATTTGGCTACTGATCAGACAACTTCAATGTAACTATTTCAAACCAATCTTGTGACTAAGGCTTAGCCTCCTCAGCCTGAGAGGGCTCCCTCAAGGGTTAATGATATGGGACATAGATATATGGCTAACTCTATTATTTGTGTTTTGGTTCAGGTTGAGAAGATGAATGCTTGCTACCATTGGGCTATGGAGTTAGTGATAGGGCTGTCAATAACAAAGACTTTCCTTGTGGAAGCTGAGGCTTGTATATACTTCAATGAAAGGGTAACACATTCAGGAAAATCCCAATAACTTGAAGTTCAAAGGAAGTCATAGCATGTAATACATGAATTCTGAGTAATGAGACATCAAGGCTATGGAAGAGAAACATTTCAAAGATAGGACATAAAACTCATTGAAAATACACTAAGAATCTCAGGTGAAGAAAAGTTGTATGTTACTGTATATATCAGTCAATCCAAAGATTTACAAAGTGGTCTGCTTAGATAAAATTTTCCAACCTATAGGTTGAAACCAACATCAACATGTAAACATTAGGCTTATGGAGTCAAAGCAATCTCAGAAAATCAGTGAATCCAATTGACATGGAAGTTGAGGCATATCAGGGTTTTTAGTCATGAGACATACACTTGAAACATGTAAAAACATAGTCAGTCCATTTATAAAGGAAGTCAGAGCATCTAAAGATGAGTTCTAAGTAATATAGATGAACATCACTGCAAATAAGATATATAAGAAACACTAATAGGACAAGAAAACACTAAAACCCCTTCTGAATCTCAAGTTGGTCAAGTAGAAACTCCGCATTAACTTAAACAATCTTTTTACAATATGCACCAGTTTTGCCAAAAAGTCTCCAAGCCCTTTGCTAATTCGACCCTTTGATCTTTTATAGATCATTTAAATCATGAGATAAGCTTGTCATCAGCTAGATACATCGAATTCCTACCTATGACACCTATCCTAACCATATAACATGGTATTTATTACATAAGACAACTGCAAACCTAAAACATAGTCCTGTTACAAGTAGGATTAGGACTCTTTCACTTTATTTAAAACAACTTTATCTAGACTTAATTACGTCATATGCCACTTGTATTTTCATGAGGTTGAAACTTGATGATGAGCTCCAAACTGTTATGACCATAATGCTGATGATGTTGATCTCCTGCAATCTAGGAAACTGTCTCCCTGTTCTTTAGGCTTTGGATTCTTTAATCTTTTGAGGAATTTTGACCCTTATGAACCATTATTTCGATGCCATTTGTTGTCAAGAACTGAAAAATAATATGTCCAAAGTCATCCCCTAGTGCCAGTTGTTCAAAATCCACTTCAAACTCTCCAAAATAGTGAAACAAACCCGCGCTACGAAAACAACCCAGTTTCGTAGCATAGTCTTTTTAACCTTTTTCCTTCAAAATTTTGGCTTCTTCTTTTCATATTTATCTTCCTTGATAGTTAACACAACTCCCTTAGCAATTTCAAGTGAAAATTCACATTTTTTCCCTTCCAAAATTTAAGAGAGAGAGTGAAAAAGCATGATACAGCAGTTTCGTAGCGCATTTCACTCATTTTGCACTGTTGGTGCTACGAAACTGCTGAGTGAGCAGTTTTGTTCAAAATTTTCAAAAATGAATATTTGAAAATGTGCCAAAACTCCAAATCAACTTGCTTCCAACATATAAAACAAAAATATCAAGTGAAAAATACTTTCATAACAGTCTTCATGAGATTCCTTCTTCATTTGCAAATTTTTCCTGTTTTTCCCTGAAAATTAGGTATTGAGAAAGAGCTTATATCTCTTACTCCATGATTTATTTTGAGAAACTGAAGAACGTTTTTTTAGGCCATGATGTTTTGAATAAAAACCTCTTGGTTTTTTGAAACACATCTCCTGCTATCCCGAATCTGCCTTTGAAAAATATATGTAAAACAAGAAAACTATGTTTCTGAAAATAGGGCTTCAATGAAATCATTTTATCTCCCAACTGATAACACTTGTGAGAAAATTGAGAGAGGTTTTTGTAGCTGGGTATTTGATGAAGACAAACCTCTTTCAGAATTCCAAAATAATTTTTCAGTTGGCCAGAAACTGAACTTGAAATTTTACTACTTAACAGCCATGTACAAGACATTTTGTAACAAAAGTTTCGTAGCACATTTTAATTTATCAATTTCTCCCACCTCTTAATGAATGTGATGAAACTGAGAGAGGTTTTTGTAGTTAGGTATGTTAGGAAGAAAAACCTCTTTCATGTTTCCTAAATTCGTTTTCAGCGGCTCAGAAACCTCCTTGGAATTTGACTACTCAAAACTAGAAAACAGAGTTTTTGCTTCATATTGCGCTACGAAAAGACAATGCTTTCGTAGCGCAAAACGACTTTTTTGAACTAGTGGCGCTATGAATGTAAGGTTTCTTAGATAATTGGCCAATTTTGATGAAAAAATTAGGGAAATGAAATGATGAATGACTTGACATAAAAAACCTTTAAAATGGATTTGATTAACACTAAGGAAGGTTTAAACCTAAAAATCTAATACTCTCTTTTGGTCAAATTCATGAAATGACTCCTAAGACCCTATTTTGACCCATGATCAAAAACAAACTTGAAGCAATGATGTTTTGAGAATTTTTGAGTGATAACAGTGGCTCCACTTGGGATAGTGTGCCCCTGTGGTACACTAAGAACCAATAGCTCCAGTGCTGCTATCCATTTTCTTGACCAAATCAGAAAGAACATCACTACAGAAGAACCAACTTTGTACCTATTGAAAATATGCTCATTCACTTTTGAGCTTATTTACACACTCCTACCTACCCTAGCAACTGCAATCTCCATTTGTAATTCAAGGAACATGAAACTTCCAATGAAGCCAGTCATTGATCTGATCTGGCGCTTGAACCTCTTGACTACGCTTGAACCAAAAGTAAACATGATACTGAGATGACCAAGGCAACATGAGATGTAACTGATCTTCAAAATGAAAATATAACTGGAAATATGGACTGTAGAACTCTTCCATGTATTCAACTATAGGATCAAAGAAGACATGATATGTTTGATGCTTCTCATGACATTCTGCAACTTTGGACAACTCATCCATGCTTTGATCAACCACATAAGACTTTAGTTGTGTGCTTTCCAACTGCTTTTCAAACTAATTTTCAAAAACAATGTATTCTTCCTCAAACTCAAAGGAGAAAGTTGGCAGCACCCTCTCTTTGTTTTCTGGCATAAAAATCAATTGAAAAGACTGATCTTGATTATGAATACTATGAGATTGAATTTTATCTTTTGAAACTTGAATGTCCTTTTCAATGTTCTCTGCAACTTCATCCACAAACTGAATCTTATCTTCTGACTTGCACTCAAATGATTTCAGATTAGAAGACAAGGATAAAGAAAAATTTTCACCCACTTCTTCATTAATGTAATCATCATTTGATGTAGGTTGATGCAAGAAATGACATGAAGAATCAACTTTTTCCTGTACCTGAGGATTGTAGCAAGCATTTTCCAATATTTCCTCTTGTTGTTTGAAATGATTCTCATACTCCTGATGATCAAAGGATTGACAAATCTGCTGCAAATTTTCCTCAAACTCAGAGGATGTAACATGATTTTCATAAATAAGCTCCTGTTGGGTTTCATTTTCATCCAAAAGAGATGCTATCCTTTCTTCTTGGTGATGAAATGGATTGTTATGAAGGGCCTCTAAAATTTTCCTCATCCACGAACTCATCATCTTCATAACAATTCTCCAAATATTCAATAAAACTCACAAAGTGTTTACAGTAGTCTTTGACCAGCAATAAGGAGGGATGACACTCTTTATACATCTCATAAAATGCAACATGGAAATCAACAAGAGAATATAATGAACCATTTGGCAAGATTTCATACCAAAACCATGCTTTTCCTTCTAAAGTGGCCATAAACATCTTCATGAGACAATCCTTAGGGAACTGAACCTTAAGACTGTGTACATGCATGTTAAACACACACATGGTGTATGAGAAAGATAAACACACACACAACAAGGAACTCAACACACAATGAAGGATAAGCGTGTAGCTCACTTATTTTTCCATTATACATGATTTACATTTATAGTACAATGGTGTGACTCTTGGTTTCACATTCCAAGGTCACTTGGACTCCATTGTGACTTTTCACATTCCACACCTATCCATGGAGGATTAGGTGTTCCAACATTCTCCCCCTTAATCCGAAGGGGTATGTGTGAGTCCAAGAAGAGAGTTGTAATACAAATCAGCAAAGTATACATGGCAGCACTTGGATTGAATCAACTCTCTGAAATGTTGGAAAAAAGGGGTGGTTTAAGGATGACCACCAACATTGGAACACAATACTTGTTGCAGTTCCCGGAACTCTTCCAAAACTGACAAGAAGCTGAAGGCTTCTACTAGAGGAATTGTCCCTCATAAAAAAGGGAGACCTTCAACCTAAAAGAAGGGAGGTCTACTACCTGTGATGGTTTAAGGATTACCAACAACTCTGGAATGCTTGAAGCATTTCCTGGAACTCAACCAAAGCTGGCAAGAAGTTGAAGGCTTCTGCTAGAGGAAGTGTTCCTCATATATGAAAGGGAGACCTTCGACCTAAAAGAAGGGAGGTCTACTACCTGTGGTGGTTTTAGGTTGTCCACCAACCAAATATGATGGTTTAAGGTTGTCCACCAACCGAAGGCATGCTCATGGGCATCCATGTCTCTGGCTACATCTCTGAATCCGGAATGACAAATTGTGGCTCAGGCTCGCTTGAACTGCTGGCTACAACTCTGAACATGGAATGAGAGATTGTGGCTCAGGCTCGCTTGATCTGACGTCGAAGCTTGTACATGACCACCATTTTCCCCCCTGTCAAGGACAAGGTGAGATGATGGCGAAAACTCAACTGCAAGTTTGCTCAATATCCGTGAACAAGTTCTAACATGTGTCGTAAACATCTTCTTGGCTGCTGATGCCCATTGCCAAGAAGCGATCCATCCAAGATGAATCTTTGTTCTTGTAGGAGGCTTGTGTCTGAAGCATCTGTCTGAAGAATGAGTGTGCCGACCACAGTGCTTGCATGGATGAAGATCAAAACAGTGATCTTTCATATGGCCAACTCGATCACAGTGTTGGCATTTTACGATCTGATGTTGTTGTGGAACAGGATCTGGAACAGCTGCAGGTGAATTGTCATACATGAATCCGGCACTCTGAAATATGATGGGCTTGGTGTAGTCTGGAATATGAAAGGTCACATCCTTGTCATATCCAAGACCAGTTCGGTGCTTGTTGTGGACAAGCTCTTCCCAAGGTCTGATGATGGGCTTGAGAAGTGCAGGCTGAGCTGTTGCATCTGCATGTACATCTGCTCTAGTACAAGGAACTGAATGGGAATCAACTGCAACTTTATCTTCTTTCTTCTGATGAGAGTCCTTCTCAATCTTCTGAATAGAAACATGTTTAGAATGGTGACTCTTTTGTTGAAGTTCATTTTCTTGTAATTGAGATTCCAACTGCAAAAAATCAATCTTTTCTTGTGCATCTTGCAAACAACTTCGAATGTTACAAAGAGAATTCCTACTCATTTTTATCATATCATCAACATTGGAATGAATGAGGTTATTCAAAAACTCTAATGCCTCATTGATTTTATCCATTTTCAACAAATTAGGCTCAAAATTAAGGGTGTCGACTTCAACCGAAAATGCACTCGTTTACAATGTGATACAAGTTGCTTTCAAGAAATACAAATGACTCAAGAGAACTTCCAACTATGGAATTCTCAAAGTACAAAATCTGCTCCTAAAATGATGGAGGACAATCAACAATTTTTTTCAACTCAAATTTATTGATTGCAACTATGAATGAAGATGCAAATTCCACTTACAATACAATGTCAGCTCAATACAATATTTATGCAAAAATGTGCAGCAAAAATTACTTGTGCAAAGAACCTTTAAGGCAGCTCAATTTTTTCTTCAAAGAGCTGTTTGACACCAAAAACAACTCAACTCAACTCAAAAAAAGGAGGATATATTCACAAGCTTGGATGCTTGACCTTGCTGCAGAATGCAATAGAGCTTAAGAGAAACTCCACAAATCATAAATTTTGTGTGCCCAAACTATGAATGCCACTACTGTTTTGAAAATGAGGATCAATTTGTCTTCAAATGTAAATCTCTTGCGGAAAATCACCCTTCTACCAATGCCACAAATCACAATGCGAATCTCACTTTTCTCCTCTATGTAAGTAATTTATCATTTTCTCATTATGCCATTTTCTCTTCCTCTACTGTTCATTTCTTCTTTTCCTCTCTCTCTGCTTTTTTTTTTTTTTGTTAAATTAAAAATTAATTAGAAAAAAAGGGGATTAATTGAAATGGGAATTAATTAAAGGGAGGGGGAAAGGAAACTTAAGGGAATTGTGAGAGGGAAATTAAAAAAAAATGTGTTTTTAAAACGCAGGAACAAAACCTGCGTGGAGGGAGGGAGGCCGAAAGGCGTTAGGGGAAATGGGGATGAGGGAGGATACAGATGGGGTTTACAAGGGGGGAGGCGTTGTTGCAGAGTGGGTTGGTGATTGAGGGAGCTGCAGGCGTTGTGTGTGAGAGCGTGGGGCGGGTGTGGAGTGTAGTGTGAGGGAGTAGCAGGGTTAGCGTAGTGGGTAGGCCGCAGGTAGGGAGTAAGGGGGAGGGGAGTAGAGCGAATAGGGGAGGGGCCGCGAGGTAGAGGGGTCGAGTGAGGGGGTTTGGGATGAGTGCAGGCGGGTAGGTGGAGGCATATCAAGTTAGGGGGTTCGGTGGGCCGGATAGGAGGGGTCAAGGGGGAGCGTCGAGTGGTGAAGTTGGGTAAGCAGGGTGAGAAGCCGTGAGGATAGGGAGCAGCGGGGCGGCTAGTAGGGAGGGGGGTCGTGGAGAGAGGCGGTTTGGATGTGAGAAAGATAAACACACACACAACAAGGAACTCAAGACACAATGAAGGATAAGCGTGTAGCTCACTTATTTTTCCATTATACATGATGTACATTTATAGTACAATGGTGTGACTCTTGGTTTCACATTCCAAGGTCACTTGGACTCCATTGTGACTTTTTGCATTCCACACCTACCCATGGAGGATTATGTGTTCCACAACCAAATGTGAAGAGCAACATTGTCTTTCTTTTCATCTTTAAATATTGGAACATCATCTAACCATTCAACCTTTGGCATAGGATTTGGAAAACCAGGGATATGAGACCGATTCATAAGAGCATACCTGGAATTTATTATTTCCATGGAACTCATCTTGAAACTTCATCCAGCTATTGATCTTCAAGCAGTGGAATCACCTTGAATCTATGAAAAATTTGAATTCTTCAACAATGGAGTCGCCAAGGTAGTTACAGCCTCGAACAGATTCTGAGCTCCTGTTAACTTCAAGATTTCAGCTTCATAATTTTCGGGAGATGTATATCTTCAGACTCCCGACAGACGCACCAAAATGTTATCACCAAAATTGTACCTGATTGGCTGCTGATCAGACAACTTCAATGTAACTATTTCAAACCAATCTTGTGACTAAGGCTTAGCCTCCTCAGCCTAAGAGGGCTCTCTCAAGGGTTAATGATATGGGATATAGATAGATGGCTAACTCTATTATTTGTGTTTTGGTTCAGGTTGAGAAGATGAATGCTTGCTACCATTAGGCTATGGAGTCAGTGATAGGGCTCTCAATAACAAATGCTTTTCTTGTGGAAGTTGAGGCTTGTATATACTTCAATGAAAGGGTAACACATTCAGGAAAATCCCAATAACTTGAAGTTCAAAGGAAGTCAGAGCACGTAATACATGAATTCTGAGTAATGAGACATCAAGGCTATGGAAGAGAAACATTTCAAAGATAGGACATAAAACTCATTGAAAATACACTAAGAATCTCAGGTGAAGAAAAGTTGTATGTTACTGTATATATCAGTCAATCCAAAGCTTTACAAAGTGGTATGCTTAGATAACATTTTCCAACCTGTAGGTTAAAATCAACATCAGCATGTATACACTAAGCTTATGGAGTCAAAGAAATCTCAGAAAATCAGTGAATCCAATTGACATGGAAATTGAGGCATATCAGGGTTTTAGTCATGAGACATACACTTGAAACATGTAAAAACATAGTCAGTCCATTTATAAAGGAATTCAGAGCATTTAAAGATGAGTTCTGAGTAATATATATGAACACCACTGCAAATAAGATATATAAGAAACACTGATATGATAGGAAAACACTAAAACCCCTTCTGAATCTCAAGTTGGTCAAGTAGAAACTCTCTGCATTAGCTGAAACAATCTTTTTTAGTTTTTCCAAAAAGTCTCCAACCCCTTTGCTAATTTGACCCTTTGATCTTTTATAGATCATTTACATCATGAGATAAGCTTCTCATCAGCTAGATACATCGAATTCTTACCTATGACACCTATCCTAACCATATAACATGGTATTTATTACATAAGACAACTGCAAACCTGAAACAGAGTCCTATTACAAGTAGGATTAGGACTCTTTCACTTTATTTAAAACAAATTTATCTAGACTTAATTACATCATATGCCACTTGTATTTTCATGAGGTCGAAACCTGATGATGAGCTCCAAACTGTTATGACCATAATGTTGATGATGCTGATCTCCTGCAATCTAGGAAACTGTTTCCCTGTTCTTTAGGCTTTGGATTATTTAATATTTTGAGGCATTCTGACCCTTATGAACCATGATTTCGATGCCATTTGTTGTCAAGAACTGAAAAATCATATCTCTAAAGTCATCCCCTAGTGCCAGCTATTCAAAATCCACTTCAAACTCTCCAAAATAGTGAAACAAACATGCGCTACGAAAACAACCTAGTTTCGTAGCGCTTTTTCGTAGCACTGTCTTTTTAACCTTTTTCCTTCAAAATTTTGGCTTCTTCTTTTCAGATTTATCTTCCTTGACACTTAACACAACTCCCTTAGAAATTTTAAGTGAAAATTCACATTTTTTCCCTTCCAAAATTTAAGAGAGAGAGTGAAAAAGCATGCTACAGCAGTTTCGTAGCACATTTCACTCATTTTGCACTGTTGGTGCTACAAAACTACTGAGTGAGCAGTTTTGTTCAAAAAATTTCAAAAATGAAAATTTGAAAATGTTCCAAAACTCCAAATCAACCTGCTTCCAACATATAAAACAAAAATAGCAAGTGAAAAATACTTTCATAACAGTCTTCATGAGATTCCTTTTTCATTTGCAAATTTTTCATGTTTTTCCCTGAAAATTAGGTCATGGGACAGAGATTATATCTCTTACTCAATGATGTATTTTGAGAAACTAAAGAATTTTTTTTAGGCCATGATGTCTTGAATAAAAACCTCTCTTGTTTTTTTGAAACACATCTCCTGCTGTCTAGAAACTGCCTTTGAAAAATATATGTAAAATAGGAGAACTTTGTTTCTGAAAATAGGGCTTCAATGAAATCCTTTTATCTCCCAACTAATAACACCTGTGAGAAAATTTAGAGAGGTTTTTGTAGCTGGGGATGTGATGAAGACAAACCTCTTTCAGAATTCCAAAATACTTTTGCATTTGGCCAGAAACTGAACTTGAAGTTTCATGTACAGGACATTTTGTAACAACAGTTTCGTAGCGCATTTTAATTTATCAATTTCTTCCACTTCATAATGAATTTGAGGAAACTGAGAGAGGTTTTTGTAGTTATGTATGTTAGGAAGAAAAACCTTTCATTTTTCCTAAATTCGTTTTGAGTTGCTCAGAAAAATCCTTGGAAGTTGACTACTCAAAACTAGAAAAAACATAGTTATTGCTTCATATTGCGCTACGAAAGTAGCAGTGCTTTTGTAGCGCATTTCCTCTTTTTTGAACTAGTGATGCTAAGAAACGGTGGATTCCTGGCTAATTGCATAAATTTAGCCCGAAACTTAATGGAATGACCCCTAAATGAAAAATATGAATCTTTGATCATGGAATGGACCTTGAAGGACTTTATTTGAACTTAAATGATGACCTTTAAATTTATAAAAACTATGACCTACCCTTAACCAAACTAAAAATGTCTTTCATACCTATTTAAGACCATGATCAAAAACAATGTTGACATACAATGTTTTGAAATTTTTTTGGGTGATAACACCATATGTATCTAAACTCAAAACTTCGAAAGAAATATATGACAAACTAGTAGAGTTGTATTCCGTAAGCACTGTTGGATAAGTCATATCATTAAAGAAATAATTCTACAAGTTGAAAATGTCTAGGGAAGATGGAATAGCCTCATACTCTATGAGGATATCTGAGATCTGGGATCAACTAAAAGAACTGGAATAAGTCATGTCTGATAGTGAAATGACTATAGTGGTATTAAATGCACCACCAGAGGAGTGGGGTAACTTTACTAAAAGTATTTATGGGAAGAAAGAAGCTACTCCATTCCAGGATCTATAGTCACTATGCAATATTGAAGAATCTAGACTAAAGGCCAAATCTGATGTGGGAGCACGTGAGCAAAATCAATATTATGCTGAAATGACATGAAGAAAGGGACAATATGGAAAGTTTGGTCCTTAGAAAAATAAAAAGAACATGGCTAAAATCCAATACTATGGAAGTCAAGGATATGGAAACTACAAAAGATATTGTCCTAAGATCAAGAAGGACAATAACAAAAGAAGAAGAGAAGAGGCTCATATTACCGAAGAAGTGGAGGAAGCGAAAAAGAAGAAATCCAAGAAGGAGGAAGTAATAGATCTCCACTATTGAGATAGCCTTCCTTACCTAAAATCTTTTCAAGTTCCCAAGTCTTTTGTTGTAATATATGTCTATCATGATTCACTAAATGGGATGCATCAAGGCATAATAAAATCATTGGAAGCAAGAGCCCAAGACACCATCATAGAAAAGCATGAAAGATGGTTATAATCTATGGAAGTCAAGGATATAACTCTTGGGAATATCATTGGGAACATAAGTGACAAGATAATCTAGTACAAGGTTCATCATAAATTTTTCAAAAGGAAACATCTGCTGATGGGGATACTTTAGATCCTCAAGATTCTCTGATGGAATCTTCATTGAAAAGTTCACCAATCATGAGGAAAAACAAGTGTTTCATCAAGAATTCCAATATTGTGGAATTCATGGGATAATGGTATGATGGCATAAAAATGAAACATTTCAAGGGATTGAAGCTCTTTTAACCAAGGAAGTTGTTGCAAGAAGTCTAGATGACCCAAGGGAAAAATGAGGTATGTATTCTTACATTTGATATTGTGGAAGTCATGTCATATGGTTGTAGGTAACATGGATCAATGCTCTATCTCGAGAGCATGATAAAAAGTAAGGATCTCCTCCCTCAAAGGAATGTAGGTATGCATGGGTCACATATTCGCTAGATGAAATCAACATATAATGTCCTCATATGAAGTATGAGGTGGTTGACCACAATTGAGGTACTCTGATTGGAAGCTCCTATGAATGTAATGTGCGACGGAAGGAAGGAAGATATCATGTAATATGCAACCATGGCAAATGAAATCAACATCTAAAATACCAAGAATATTTGACTAGGATATCTCCATGGAAGATATGAAGACTCTAATGAAGTCTGAAAAGGAAAAAGACCTCTGACAATATATATATATTTGAGAGATGTGTCGATATGTATGCAGGATGTTGATGCAAACTTGAAGATGTCATGATGAAAGACCATCACAAAGGTAATGTTCATTTTAATGTTCATTCCTTTATTTTTTATATATCTGGATGGGTTTATGTAGATTTTCCAAGGGAATATCTATAGATGTATTCCAACACCGATGCACATGTATTAGGATGTAAAGGTCCTTAAGTAAACATGGAATGAAGGAAGCCTAGATATGGATTGATGGATCACTTTCCAATGATGACATGGCTGACTCATGGATGAAAGTGATGGATGGTCGATGCCCTATGTAGAAGTCACAAACATGAAGACTCCTAAATAATGAAAAGAATTTCATGACATCGTGAGGAGGAGTTATTCATGTAGTTGTTTGTCCCATCATCTCCACCTAAGGAGCTGTCGTAGGTCCCTAATTAAGAGGGATCCTGGAAACAAGTTTCTTACTTGGAGGAAACTTGGAAATTCCTAAGCTAAGAGGGAGATTATGTACATTCCTTTATTCCTTTATTGGAATAGATATGTCCTCCATAATTAAGAGGCATATGTAGACACGTCATTCTTGTCTTCACTTGGGAAGACAGAATGGAGGATTGGATAAGCATCTGGCATTTGATGCTCTTTGAGGATGTATTAGGGAATCCAATATAAGAGTAGTCGTTAAGGACCGATATTCTTTGAGGACTGGGAATCCAAGATAAGAATAGTTCTGGTGGAACACACCTTGAGAACCAAGGTGGGGTATGTTCTAAGAGAGATAATTATGAGAGTGTCTATACATCATTGGTCTTGCCAAGATTTTTCTCAAATCTTGTGGAGAGATAGAGTTGTTAGTCAAGGCCTTGCTATGTGACAATGCTGGTTGATATGGTGCTAAACATATGGGTTACCAATCTGATTCTTCTTATGAGAAATTATTCAGATTTAGAATGACCAAGTACCATTATGAATGCCTCCCTAGTTAAGAAGGAGTGTTGAAAAGTGTAACTAGGTTCGGTCTTCATAATGACATGTGTAATTATGATGTTATGTCATTGATGAAAAGAAGGAAAAAAATATCATTGTAATTCTTGTCTCATGGGTTTCATGAGAAAGAAATTTTATTTTTAATATGTCTCCCATTGAGAGTCCTTAGGATTGGTCATTAAGTCTAATTGAGTCAATGTAATGTATGAAGGACCCTTCTTGGGCATGTTACATCTTATATGAGTCATTTAATAAGTGGGTAAGCCCTCCAAGGGCCAAGCACGAAACCTGTCCTTGAAGTCAACTACGAAATGGAGAATATAACTTACTTAATGGACATGTAGGCTCTCATGTACTCATGCCGGCTCATATACACTAGAAAAATACTATAAATAGGCTGCTCGAATTTCATATTTGCCACATAATTTCAGTGATCTCAGTCTGATGTGTGAAGGCACTCCAATTATTGTAGCAGTGCGAAAGTGCAGGAGTGGGAAAGGACAACAATGTGAAGGTATTGGGATAGTAGTGCAAAGGGATACGGACATTAGTGTGGAGGTGCAACAGTAAGGGAATTAGTACAACAAGTGAGAAGTACAGTAGTTTGAAGTTAAGTAGTGCGAACGTGAGAAAGAAGGAGCTATCGAAGGAAAAGGAAAAGATACGAAATATTCTAGCATTAGTTTTGGGATTGTTTTGGGCTAAGGGTTTTCTGAAGTGCAGTGTTGCACCAAGGGAATGAAATTCTGAAGAGTATCCAAGAAGAAAGGAGAAGCGAAGGTTTGATCATTGCAAGAAGAACCTCATCAAGGAGGATTTGTGTCTTGGTCTTGGAGGGGAAAATATGTCAAGGGTCTTGGTCTTGGTATTTGTCAATTGGAATCTCTATAAGAAGAAGAATTGGTTTGGGTTTTGCTCTCAAAGAGTGAGAGGTTTTGGCCCTAGATGATAGCCTATATTCTGTGTCTTTTGTCTCTTTATGGTTTATGCATTGGTAGTTGTTTGATGAAGAAGAACACTAATAACCTAAGTAAAATAAGATCCTAACCTAAAGAAGTAAAAAACACTCTCAAGAAGTTACTAATAGAAGAGAAACCACTTAATCTCTATGCCTTATATTTCTCAACAAGAGTCGAGCTCATGGTCGTTTAGAAGATAAAAATTAACTATGCGGTGGAGAACCTGGGTATAATATATCACACAATCCACAACACTGCTACTGCACCCATGAATACAAGTCATCTGTCCAGAGGAAGGGCACTTATTGATCCCATTACAAATAATCTACCACCCTCTATCTCGTCGGAGAGCGTATCTCAATCCGAAACCACATCGGGGAGCTACTACTCAACCCATAATCTCATGGGGGATCTACTTCTATGAGTCCATATCGAGCAATAGGTGATATAGGGGAGCTATTACTCAACGCATCATATTTCCTACTGATCTTTCCTACAATGGCCCTCAAGAGTCATGAGGTAGAACACTTGCATCATAATCTAAGTTTGGGCAAGATACCCAACTCACCAAAAGGTAAGGATCACACCCCCAAGCCTCCTCAACCCGTTGGCCAAACGGGGAGGGACAATCCCAACAAGCTTAGCTTGTGGGTATGATTTCAACTAGGGTATACTCTGCAAATACTAAGATAGGGTGAGCTATTACTCCAACCCTATGGGTAACAAATAGGGGTGATGCTTTATTGTCCAGAGATCCCTCAACCCGAGAGCCCTCTATCTCAATTCAACACCCTGAGAGCTCAAATAGGGCTGAAGAGCTAGCTCAGTGTCCTCGATTAGCGATGCCCCTTATTAGGAGAGGTCACATCCATAAGTCTAAGATGCTCTCTGAAGACTACGAACTTCCCTTTCGGCAAAGCCTTGGTAAGAATATTTGAAATTTACTCATCTACTGATATGTGATGGAGTCGAACGACTCCTCTCTGCACCATGTCTCGAATGAAGTGATATCGAATCTATATGTACTTTGACTTGTCATGAAATAAAGGATTTTCTGCGAGACGGATCCCACTCTTGTTGTCACAATATATCATTGTAGTGTCTAGGACCTGCTCAAATAGTTCTCCAAAGAGCTTCCTCAACCAAACTACTTCATAGCTAGCCATGCTAATGATAATATACCCTGCCTCAAAGATACTAAATGCTACATACTTTTGCTTCCTTCTCACCCAAGATATCATGGTAGATCCAAGGCTAAAACAACATCTAGACGTACTCTTCCTGTCAATAATGTTTCTTGCACAACCAACATTGGTGTATCCATGAAGTCGAACATCTATGGAAGAATATCTAAAACCAAGTGTGATAGATCCATGCAAATATATTAGAATGTGTTTGGCAGAGACCCAATGTGCATGGAGAGGCTCAGTCACAAACTGACTGAGCATATTCACTGCATAGCGTATGTCTAGATGAGTGTTGACTAGGAACATCAGATCCCCAATCCACTATTTATACTTGGATGGATTCGCCAAATCGGGTCCTGCAGCGTCTCCACATAACTTCTTGAAGTTTATTTCCATTGGTGTGGGTAGTGACTTGCATTCTATCATTCCAAATATTTCCAGAAACTTCACAATATATTTTCTTTGTGAAAGGAAAATCTCACCGAGCCTTTGCCACACCCCAAGGACTAGAAAGTAGTGCATGAGTCCAAGGTCATCCATCTCGAATTCAGAGGCTAGCTCCCTCTTACACTTGATGATCAGGGGCTCACTACTTGTCAAGAATAGATCGTCAACATATAAAACAAAAATTATCGGCATACCTTGGACTACCTTGAAATAGAGGTTGGGATCGAAATTACTTCTTGTGAATCCAAAATTCACCAAATAACTATCTATGTGTTCGTATCATGCTATGGGGGCTTGCTTCAAATAATATAAGGCCTTCCTCAATATACAAACATGTGTCTTTCGATCCTCTACTAAATCCCTTTGGATGATCAACGTATACTTCTTCCTGTAACATACCATGAAGGAATGTTGTCTTCACGTCCATCTAATGAAAAGTCCATCCTTGACTTGCGGCAAGAGAAACTATTGAACGAATGGTTGTATATGGTGCCACAGGTGCAAATATATTATCATAATCTTCTCCCTCTTTTTGAGAGAATCCTTGAACCATGAACCTTGCTTTGTATTTCTCAATGCTACCATAAACTCCATGCTTGATCTTGAGTAACCATTTTGAGGTCACCACAGATTTCCCCTTCGGTCTCGACACGACATCCCATACGTCATTCTTCATAATTGATTCATATTCTTTGGCCATAGCATCCTTCCAAACTTGTTCTTTTACGAATTATTCGAATGTAGAAGGTTTGGATTGAATTATAGTACTCATGGCTACAACATATCCCCGGTACATGCATGGATTCTTCCTTTCTCTAAATGACCTTGAAACGTGAGCTCGTCTCTCATTAGCTTGTAATGTGTCTCGAAGCCAAAGTGGTATCTTCCTGGTGGGAGGAACACATGGAAGAGGACCTAATGGATTTATGGGCTCCATGAGATCATCAACAATATCAGTCTCAAATTCAAGCACAAAAGGACCATCTAAAATATCCATATCTTCATTCTTCTTCTTAGGTGAAGGAGGTGGAGGAAGGTCCCTTTCTTTTCCAAGGGAAACATCTTCATCGAATGTTACATCCCTTCTAATCTCAACTTTCCTTTCATCAATGTCAGACACATAAATGGAATGCACACTATATGAAATATAATCATTAGAATGCATCTATTATTCACAATGATACATATTTTATAATACATTGAGTGACCCTTGAATTCATCTTCCAAGGTCTCTTGGACTCCCCTTGACTGTTCAACTCCCACATCTTAGCCCTTAGCGGATTAGGTGTCCAACATCTTGGGAAAAATACTGAGAGGGTGGGGGGGGGAATCGATATTTTAAAACTCACACAAAATTTTACTTTTCTAACTGATTTCTATACGTGACTTTACTTAGTTCAACTAGCGTATGTACATGACTTTCATTAAGGAAACTTGCTTATTCCTAGAGAACTTATAAATAAGATAAATCTTCAGTAAATTTACTTAGATCAGTGCATCATTAATTCATCATACATTTAGTAAGAAGTAAACATGTGTAGTAAGAACAGAATAAACCATCACACATAAGCAACACACAAGAAAACCAAAATTTAAGGTGGAAACCCAATGTGGTAGAAAACCACCGCTGATGTCGTCTCTATATTCAATATTTATTATATAGGAAACTACTTACAATCTTGTACTAGTGCAGACTCATACCAGCACGCAGGCACCCACCTGCAGAAGGCTGCTACCTTCACTCGTTATCCAGCTACTATTGGAAGGGAGCTCCAACCCCCTGATCTCGTTTACCAGCCACTATTGGGAGGGAGCTACAACCCCCTGATATGATCACCAACTCTTACTAGCAAGAAGCTTCGACTTCCTCATTGAAGGCTCCAACCCTCAGCACCACCGCGGACCACGTTTAATAAATTTTCACACTGGATCCACCAGCTTCAATACATCACAACTTGTAGGCCTCTTTTCATCACATAATCCATGTTGAACCCTTTAACATTAGATAAGCCAAATATCAAAACTGAAACTGATTACTATACCCAAAATATTCATCCAATTCCTAAAAACAACCACTAAACCAAACAATCACCAATCACTCCAATACTGAACCAACCACTGAAGAGAATAGTCACTTAACCAATCACCAACTCAAATCATACAGAACAGTGAGATCAATGTAACCAGAATATTAGAACTGAAACCAGACTACTGCATCAAAACATTGAATTAACTGCAACCCTAATCATTCATTAAAAAAATGTATACACTACTTCACTTAAGGAAACTCACGTGTATATGCGCTTTTAAGTAGAATAACCTGCGTACATAACGTAATATACTAAGTTCTAAAAACTATATCTTTGAATCAGTCATATAATTGGATAGAGACATTCTTAAATATTTTGATAGGTTACAGATCTCTGAACCCTCATATAGTTAGCAACATAAAGTATCTTTTCAACCAATCAACATGCAACCAATTTCAACTTCATCATTCAAACAGATCTACTTCAGACATTGTTACTAGACCTAGATCAAGATGAAGACATCAGAAACGCAGTAAAAATGATCAGACATTTTCTTCAACATGTTTAAGCAAAACCTGGCTTGCATACGCGCCTTCTAGAAGACTTATTCGTGTATGTACGTGCTTATCCCAAAACCAACTCGTGTGTAGAGCTCAACATATTACTCTATATATATGCGACTTTGCAGAACAAAACTCGTGTGTATACACGCCTTCCATGTATAAAACCCGCGTATAGATCTGTAAATATTTCAGGAGTGCACAATACTTCAGAACTTAAAACTTACTCAGATCATACCCTTCACTACAACAAACATGTTCCAAACCACAAATCTAAACATCTCATAAATAGATCATGCAAATACATAGTCATTTCAGGTCTAGAGATCCTGATCCATCATTGTATTCATGAGTGCATATTTATTTCAGATCTATCAATCAACTATATCCCATTCCATACAAATATACTTCAAATTGAAGTATTCATTCAATTCCATTTCTCATGCACACTTGGCACTTTGATCTTCACCTCCTTATATAGTTTGAGCCTTGGCCAAAACCATGAGCCAAAACGACACAAGTGCTGATGGTATTCTTGGACCAGATCAAATAGTCGTTACTGCGCTCAATATTGTGGGTTAATACCATGTTAAAGACCCTTGGTATTGTTAAAATTAGTGCACCGACACATACACAACTTTTCTTCTTTGTACTCGTGTGTATATGCGATTTTCTTCACCAAACCTGCGTACACACTACTTTTTCATGTATATACGACTTGGTTTCATTGAATTGTGTATACACATATGTATACGTGGCTTCCCTTCATCAAACCTGCTTATACTTCCTGAAACTTTACCTTCATCATTCCTCTGTCACTGACTAGTATTCCTTTCTTTGTCACATATAAACTGGCCTGTAGATACATCAAGTTTACATCTTCAACAAGTAGGCTACTATCAAAAGGCAACTCATCAAGTAGGTTTCCATCAAGGACAACACATTACATCATAATGCCAACACAACATTCACCCCCTTAATCCGAAGGGGTATGTATGAGTCCAAGAAGAGAATTGTAACACAAAATGGAAGCACTAGGCTGAATGTGCTCTCTGAGATGTATGTATAAGGAGGTGGTTTAAGGATGACCACCAACACTGGAGCACTTAGTGCAGTTCCCAGAATTATTCCAAATTTGGCAAGAAGTTGAGGTCTTCTGCTAGAAGAAGTGATCCTAATAATTTCAAGGGGGATACCTTCAACTTGGAAAAGGGAGAACCTCAACCTTAAAAGGGAGGTCTCAACCTATGGTGGTTTAAGGATGACCACCAACTATGGAATTCTTACTGCAATTCCTAGAACTCCTCCAAAACTGGCAATAAGATGAAGTCTTATGTTAGAGGAAGTGTCCCCAATTCTTTGAAGAGGGAGAAGCTCAACATCGCATAGATGGTTTAAGGCTGACCACCAAACAAAAACATGCTTATGGGCATCTATGTCTCTGGCTACAACTATGAATTTGGTATGGAAAGTTGTGGCTAAGGCTTACTTGAACTTTTATGTCTCTGGCTACAACTCTGAATTTTGTATGGCAGGTTGTGGCTCATGCTTGCTTGATGTGGCTTTGAAGCTTGTATATGACCATCATTTCTCTCCCTGTTAGCTACAAGGTGAGAAGATGGAGGAATATCAATTGCAAGCCTTGTTCAATACTCTAGAACAAGTTCTGACATATGACTGAAATATCTTCTTGGTTGTTGATGCCCATTTCCAAGAAACAATCCATCCAAGATGAATCTTTGTTCTTGCAAGAGGCTTGTTTCTGAAGCATCTATTTGAAGAATGAGTTGTTTTATGACAATGATTACATGGATGAAGATAAAAAAAATGATCTTTCATATGGCCAACACGGTCATAATGTTGGCATTTAACATTCTATTGTTTTTGCTATGGAAGAGGAGAAAAATTTGAGACATCTGAAGGTGGACAATCATGAAGAAATCCAACACTCTGAAACTGAATGGGCTTGGAATAGTTTGGAATATGAAGGGACACATCCTTGTCATATCCAAGGTCAGTTTTGTGCTTGTTATGGAAAATCTCTTCCCAAGGTATGATGATTGGCTTAGGAAATGTAGGTTGAATTTCTGCTTCTGCATGCAAATCTTCTCTTGGAGAAGGCATTGAATATGAATCAGTCTCACCTTTATATTCTTGGTGTTGATGGGATTTTGAATCACAGTTCTGAACATAAACACGTTCAGAATGCTGACTCCACTTTTGTAATTCTTCTTGCTAAAGTTGAGACTCAAGCTGCAAAAATTCAATCTTTTAATGTGCATTTCGCAGACATATTTGAATGTCAACAAGAGTTTTTTTTTCTAATTTTGATACTGTCATCAGTAGTATATTGTATCAAAGTTTCCATATACTTAAATACTTCATAAAATTTGGCGATTTTCCAAAAATCTCAAGCTAGATAAATGAAGGGTGTCGGCTTCAACTGATAATGCACCCGTTTACAATGTCATTCAACTTACTTTCAAAAAAATACAAGTGATTTCAAAAACCTTTTAATCTTTCTTGAACTGCCAACTATGGAATTCCCAAAGGACAAACTCTGCTCCTCTTTCCTTTGGGATTTTCAGAAAGCGAAAACATGGGTTTTGTTCAGAATGGGCCGAATTAGGTTGAAAATGGGTTGTTTTCTCAAATTCGTTATCATTTGAGATATTTTCGAAAATATTTGGAGCCTTATTTTGCAGATTATGTGGATATACAGTTTTTTTCAATTTTTCATTTAATGGACAGTCAACAAAAAGGCCTGAACGAGCTGTTCTTTAGCAAATTCGTGGCATAGAGATAATTTTGATCAGATCTGGGCTAATGTTTGATTCAAAAATCCATGTAATTTTATTTGATTTGATCTCATGACCAAAATTCAAGCAAGAAAATTCTGAATTTGTTAATTGTCTCAAGATTCTATAAATTGCAGTCTCTTTGATGAGAAGAGGGATCAGAGATGTCAAGGATAATATTAGTTTGTAATTTTTGTTTCTTATTGAATGAGAAGAACTCTATTTTTTTCATTGAATATACTTTTTTATATGGCGCAGCTTTGAATGAAATTGATGATTTAGATCTCTTTTCTTGATCTGAGTTTTCAACACCTTGCAATCCTGAGGAGACCCCCTGAAGATCTGTGAGAATAATATAGATTCTTTCCATTTCTTTCATATTCTCGTGAGTGGTTTGTTTTACATAGATTAATTGTTTATGCTCATCATAGATTAAAAACACATTCTTTCCATAGATTAAATGTTTATGCTTTCTTAGATTAAAATGTTCATGATCCCATAGATTAAAGTTTGCAAGTTTTAGAAAAAAATCTCCATGCTTTCATAAGTTAAAATATCATGTTTTCTTAAATCAATAATCTTTATGTTTTTCTTTTTAGTTTAACATTAATTTCATTTCCAAAAACTTAGTACTTTCATGGTTTATATTAAATAATTTAATTTCTTTTTGAAGTTTCCAATTCATTTCATTTATGCATAAATATTGAAAGCTAATCTCCTAGCACATACAGTGTAGTGTAGTTCACAAGCTCACATACACAGATTGCATATAAATGCAAGTACTTTAACAATCAATTAAATTACCCAACAGAAGCCTCGCATAAAAAAGTTATGGTGAAAATTCCAAGATGGCCTATTTGAAGGAGTGAAACCCTAGGATCCAAAGCTTTATTCCCAAATGTTATGTAACCAAATCACACAACATAAAAAAAATAGATTAACAACTTGAAAATAAGCCTCTTCGAGGGGGAACCCTCTTTTACATTAGATCAATGAACAATTCTTCAATGATACAAATGAAAAGACCTCCTTTGAATATAAAGGAGTATAAAGGTTCACAATATAATTAGGGCCTACATAACAATAATGATGTAAGCCCACAACAATAACAATATGGGGGTGACATAAGACACAAAAATAATAATATGGGGACCAAAATAATATTATAGGGACTTAAAAGTACTCCACCAAAATCAAGGCATACAAGTGTTACAATATGAGACTAGAAAAAATAGTGGGAAGCATCAATGTCACACGATGAAGGTTGTAGGACACATACCATACAAGAGTATGAAGAAAAAGAAACAGAAGAACCAATGAAATGGGATAAAGTTAAGTAATATCCATTGGAAGAATAACTAGAGGAACCAATATGAAAGAAAACTCAGAATTACTAGCAAACACCTCAAGCACCTTCTAAAGTTCCTAAGAAATGGTACCAGAAAAATCATCCGTCAGAATAAATAATTGGAGACACAGATGTAAGAATTAGAACTAGAAGAACGAAATTAATACATGTGGTAGAAGAAAAACATTATGCCTTGCTATCCATATTTGAGCCTATCCATTTTGATGAAGCTAGCCACGATGAACATTTGGTCAAGGCCATGAATGAATAAATTGATCAGATTGAAAATAATGACACATCAAAATTAGTGCCAAGACCGAAGGAAAAGAATGTCATAGGTACAAAATGGGTCTTTAGGAACAACATGAATGAAGATGGAGATGTTACCAGAAATAAAGACAAATTGGAATGTAAGGGATATGCGCATGTAGAAGGAATTTATTTCAAAGATACACTCGCTCTCTTATCCAGAATGGAATCCATCCGGATGTTATTGGTATATGCTTGTCCCAAAAACATCAAGGTATATTAGACAGACATCAAATCAACCTTCCTAAATGGAGATTTGGAAGAATAAGTTTACATAGAGCGGTTCAAAGGATTTATATTGATTGATAAGAAAGAATATGCATGCATGTTAAAGAAATAATTGTACGGTCTCAAGTAAGCCAAATGAGCATGATATGCCCGCTTGGAAAAATATTTGAAGAAGTAAGGTTTCAGAAAAGAAAGTGTTGATGGAAACTTATATTTTAAGATTAACTAGACAGACTAACACTCATAGAAGTATATGTGGATGATATCATCTTTGGCAGTGATGATGACAGGTTGAGTAATAAATTTTCCTGTAACATGTGGAAGGAGTTCGAGATGTCCTTACTTGGAGAAATAAATTTCTTCTTGGGACTTTATGTAACATTACAAATAGGAAAAGGACAACAATACAAAGCATAAAAAGACTAAATCTATTGCAATATGGAAAACACATTAAAAACACCATGGAAAGAGCCAGAACTGCTAAGCCATTTTATTAAAATATTGGAGATGAAAAATAAGTACAACAGTGCTAAAAAAGATAATACTCTAACCGGCTAAGCTAGCTGGAATGGCCCACAGATTCTCCCACCCAAAACACTGCTCTATTGCTACTTTGCTGCGCCCTCCCTCTGCTTGCCCCACTGGAAATGTTGTTGCTGGCTGAATAGGGCTGTGTAAATAAGGTTGATCTAGCGCTCAAAAAATTCCGGAATTTTAACCATAGACTCTACTAAAAAAACCCATAAAAACCTAGAAAGGATTTCCGGAAAGGCTGACCCCGAAAATCACCCTCCTAGGGTTTGAAAACGTTCAACTGCTGGGTATGTAGAAATATGGGCTGAACTAGTAGATAAACTGGCTGCGACTACTCCCCAAAGCTCAAATATTGAAGGGTTGATCCCCTCAATGGATTCCAAGCAGAAATGCCTTGGAATTTCTCTCTCTCCAGAACCCCTCTACTACTCGACTGCATAAATCACTGGGTGACTATGTTGCTATGGAGAGACTGTATGTGGCCTGATGCCAAGATACTAAATCTGCTCCCGTTGAATAATAAAACTCCTCTCCTGAGTGGGCACTCGAAGTCCCCTGAGGATGAGGTTGGGATCTCCGCTCGGAGACACCTGCGTGCTAAACAACACTACAGACTCGGCTAAACAACTCAATCATGCTCAAGTCATAAAGACCAGAAAATCAGAATATGCAAGAATGATTTCCATGGTTGCCCTCACCCCCTTCTTATTCTTGTGAAACCCTACATCCTTGGGTGCACTCATTAACTGCGTTACTACTTGGTCCCTTGACTTTCACACTTGCTACACATCCACTCATTAACTGCACTGCTACTTGGCCCCTTGGCTTTAACACTAGCTACGATGCCATCTTGGCCCCTTGGCCCCACAAGAGCTGTGTTGTCCACATTAGCTATAGAAAAGTGGTTTTATTCTAACTGTTGGGTTTATGGGTCCCTTCGCCCTTTTATTTACCTACTGAACTTAAGAAAAATAAAATTGGAAAAAATTAATATTTCTAATTAGTTATCAGCTAATTAGGAATATTGCAGTCCTCCCCGCCAAAACGTTACAACTTGCTTGTCTTCAAGTAACTGCAAATATGGATGCTGCAGAATTTTCTCCCCCTCCCAAGTGGCATCCTCATCTGGAAGTTACCTCCATTTGATCAGGTATTCTTTGACTACCCTGATCCTTAGCTACCTCTCCCGAGTGTCTAAAATAGCCTACGGCTATAAAACCAAATTTCCCTCATCATCAATAGGTGGAATTTCACCAGTGGCAACCACCTACTACCCAAGAGCCTTTTTCAGGTATGAGACATGAAAAATGTTGTGGATCCTGCTCCCAGTTGGCAGCTCCAATTCATATGCTACTTCCCCAACACGTCAAATCACTCTATATGGCCCATAAAAGCGAGGTTTGAGCTTCTCAAATCCCTTCTGCTTCAGCGTAGATTGCTTGTATGGTTGAAGACGGAGGTAGAACAAATCATCTACCTCAAACTGCCTCTCCACGTGGCCTTGATCTACATACAAGTTCTGCTGGTTCTGCGCTGTAGCCATGTTTTCCTTGAGAGCACTTAGTATGTCCTGGCTCTTTTGGATCTAGTCCTTGTACCTGAGGGCCTTTCTTGCTCCAAACATCACATCAGCAAAGGTTAAAGCATATAACCATATAAAGCTTAAAATAGAGACATATCGATCGACATGTGAAATGTCGTGTTGTAGTAGTACTCTCCCAAGTGAAGCCAACACAACTATGCTTTTTGCTGCCTTGAGACATATTTTTGCAAGTAGACTTCCAACCACATGTTTAATATCTTTGTCTATCCATCCATTTGTGGGTGATAAATGGTACTGGGTTTCAACTCGGTACCCACCAAACGGAAAATTTCCTGCCAAAAGCCTCCCATGAAACGGCTATCCCTGTCACTAACTATGGTCTTGGGAAGACCATGAAGCCTAAAGATATCCCGAAAAAATAATTCGGCCACCTATGAAGCAGTGTACTGTGAGAATATGGCAAAGAAGTGTTCATACTTCGTCAGTTGATCGACAACCACATAGATACAATTCTTGTCTTGCACCATAGGAAAACCCGTGATGAAATCCATGGAAATGCTTTCCCACTTCCCCTAATGAATGGGGAGTGGCTGTAATAAACCTGTGGGATTTCTCAACTCCCCTTTGTTCCTTTGAAAAAATTCGCACTCCCTGACATGGTGGAGTACGTCCTCCTAGAGGTCTCTCCATGAGGACCTCTCCCTAATGGCTCGGTATGTTTTGGTGAACCCTTGATGCCCTGAAAGCGGTGAGTCATGTGTTGCATGCAAGATCTTCTCCTTGAGCCAAGAGGCCCTTGTCAAGAAAATCGTGTCCCTATAATAGCTGACCTCATCCAGCACCCGATACCGGTCATTGATCACCTCGGACCTGTCCATCCAATACCTCACAAGTGAAGCGGTCCTTGGAATAATCTACCAACAACTGAGCCCTCCAATTTTCATCAAGGCTCATCAGAGACAGTGCTACTAGGCTTCGAGACAAGGCATCCTCGACCACATTGTTCTTCCCTTTGACATACTCGATGTAAAAATTGTAGGCCTGGAGTTTGCTGACCCACTTCTGCAGCCTCTCCTGCAACTGTTTCTGCTAATGGAAGAACCAGAGATTGTTGTGGTCCGTCCTTACCCGAAATCTATCACCCACCAAACACTGCCAGAACTTGGCCAATTCATGCATGACGTCCAACATCTTTTTGTCATATATCGAATACAACCTCTCATGTTGAAATAGAATCCAACTCTCGAAAGCTATAGGATGACCCCCTTGCGTAAGAACTACGCCAAATCCCTCTCCTGAAGCATCACATTCCATCACAAAGGGCTGTGTGAAATACGACAATAGCAACACTAGACAACTGCTCATCACCTCCTTGATCCTGTCAAAGGCCCTCTGTGCAGTGTTTTTCCAACAAAAGGCCCCTTTCTTGGTGAGGTCCATGAGGGGTTCTGGAAGTTGTGAAAACCCCTTGAAAAACTTCCTATAGTAGGTGCAGATGCGTACAAACTCCCGAAGTTCTGTCACATTCTTTGGTTCTTACCAATCTTGAATGGCCAAGATCTTCTCGTAATGGACCCTTACTCCATCCACTCCAATGATATTCTCTACACAGAGCATCTTTGTAACTCAAAATTCGCACTTGGATATCTTGGCATAGAAATGTTGCTCTTCCAAGATACGCAATACAGCCTCAATATGCTGCAAGTTTTCCTCCCATGTGTGGCTATAGATAAGAATTTTCTCAAATAATACCAACACAAACTTCCTCAACTGACCTCGGAATATGTGGTTCATACAAGACTGGAAAGTGGTCGGAGTATTGGTCAGCCCAAAGGGCATCACCAAGAACTTCCATAGTGGCATTTGAACACAGTCTTGGGGACATCCTGGTCCCTCACATTGATCTGATGGTACCACGACCTCAGATCGATCTCGGAAAATAACTTTGATCCCCTCAACTCATCCATTAGCTCATCAATCCTGGGAATGGAGTATCAGTTCTCCATGGTTTTATTATTCAGCGCCCTATAGTCGATGCACATCTGTAAGGTGTCGTCCTTCTTCTTCACCAACACTATGGAAGAAGAAAATGGGCTAGTACTGGGTCGGATGTGTCCTAATGCCAAGAGCTCATGGATGGTTCTCTTAATATCATCTCTGTAGGCCTTAGGGTGCCTATAAGGAGTGGTTATCACTGCCTATATCCCCTGCTGCAACTCAATAGTGTGCTCGAACCCTCGGTCTGGTGGTCGCCCCGGTGGTATTTCCCTAGAGACTATGGGATAGTGGTCCAATATAAACATCACATCGGGGTGTACAGATTGCCCTGTGACTCCTGCCTCTGAAATACGTAGCTCCATTGCCCACTCTATGTCCCCTTTCCGGAAATATTCCTCCATATAGTTTGCCGAGACTATCTGGGGTGGATATGTGTGCATGCCTATTATCATCTAGCACTTCCCACTCTTCTTGTATTTCCACTCCATCTCCATTGTCTCCCAATATGTAGTGACTTTTCCTAGTGTAATTGTTGGTGCACTAAGATGACTATATAAATCAATCTTAATACCTACATTAATTATCAACTTGGGATGTGTTTGTTTATTTCAAAAGTGTCGGCACTGTCTGTGCATGAGATTGGAGGTTGTTTCAGAACTAAATGATTCTAAATTTTACTCAATTGTTGCAATAATCAATCTCTAATTCTCAAAGTTTAATCTAAGACAATTCCAAGAATAAATCTTAAAGAATATTCAAACCATAAATATAGATCCAATCATAATTGATTTGTAAGGAAAATGAACTCAAACATATGCATTAAAAGAAATCACACTTAAAAGATTATTATCTGAAATCTACAGTAACTAATATGATGAAAAAAGAGATTACAACAAATGAAAATCAATCCACTATTCAAGCATTAATTGAAAATGACAGTGATTAATCACTCAATCTCTAACATCAATTAGAAAGAACAACAATTAAGTGTAACACATGGATTAATCTAGTCAATTAATTAAAGAACAATATTCAAATGTAAAAGTAACAACTTCTAAATATCTATTCAAACATAAGGGTAAATCGTAAAGAATAATTCTAACATCGCACAACGATCAAATTAACTTAATCCTATGAAAAAATAGTAATTAACAATTGCAGAAAAGAGGGAAATAATTATGGCACAAAGAAGCAACAAATCTCCAGTGACCGGGCCTAAAGCCTCTAGAAGTTACTGCTGAAAAAACTCATAACACAATTAAAATGAAAAATCTGTGTTTCTCATTAATAACAACAATAAAGGTGCAACATCACTGTAATGAGTATGCTCTGTTCTTAATACAAAGATAATAATAACAAGGGTGAAAGTTAAAGCTTGAAGTTGAAGTTCCCAATCCTTTTCACCCATCAACGTTATATAGCCTAATAGAAAAACTAATGGATGAAAGTGAATCCTAAGGATTAGGAGATCCTTATGATTCTGCAACTAACAATCGGATTTCTATTATAAAATTAGCACGATCCTCCCTATCTTTCGCTAGCTAGTGCAATCAATAAGCGATCTTCTCTCTTTCTTTGGCGCTTCTTTTTCATCGATTGAACACAAATTTGTCCAATTCTGATTTTCTACACCTAAAGGAAAACAAAAGTTAGTTTTTATTCTAAAATCATGCAATTTGTTAATAATTGATTTTACTTAACTTTCACAATATTTTCTTCCAAATTCTTTCCAAAAATGAAGACAAATCCATAAATTAAATGATTTATCAAGATAATATAAGGGTAAAAACATAATTTTTTTGTGACTCGACAGATCCCCTGCTCACCTTTTTTTATGTCCTCATGCAATATGATTATTAAGGTGTAACTATGTCAGAGAGTAAGCATGATAAGTCTCTTCCTGGTATAGCCTAAAACCATTCTTTTTCTTAAGCATTGCAAAAGAACTGCCCTCTTGGCATTCTGGAAATTCATAATCAAAATCATTCCCATCAGGAGGATACCAAATAATGGGACACCTGTAACCACAACCCATATAGG
Organism: Pinus albicaulis; assembly: GCA_034641835.2. Classification (NCBI taxonomy): domain Eukaryota; kingdom Viridiplantae; phylum Streptophyta; class Pinopsida; order Pinales; family Pinaceae; genus Pinus; species Pinus albicaulis. Next base: position 1,410,050,757 of record CM076580.1, on the reverse strand, counting down.
TAAGGGCTCATGCATAGAATGATATTGCTGTACATATTTAAACGAGTAGTAGTAGCTTTGAAATTCTTTTAACTGAAAGGCTCTCAGTTTTTAACACTATTGGTAGAAGCTTTCCACCTCTGTTTTGCTGCTAACAGGGCTTCTTCCTTGATATCCTGAAAATATTCTGCCCTGCCTTTACTGTATCTTTATGAAGAGGACCAAATTTGGTCACAAGCCCTGGTTGTTCCGTGAACCTTTTATGCTGAATAAAAATATGTAAAGGCTTGGTAGGTTCTCCTCTAACCCACAAATCCAGATCATGTTCCCTTCTCTTGAAATTATTGTATGCCTTGGCCCACTTAAGTTGCTTACAAGCAAAAGAAAAGAATGCTTGAAATTAGACATCCCGAATGAAGGGGCTAGGATTAACATCTCTCTCGTCTTCCAAGAAAAAGTTATGCAAATATAGCTCACAGAGTAAACATTTTACCTGCTCGTTGTTAGGTCCCTATATTACTAGTGTAGTCCCTTATTGTTGTTAATGTAGCCCCCTTATTATTGTTGTACCCATGTAACCCCCATATTATTATTATTGTGCCCTTACATTATTATTGTTAGGCCGGCTAGGATTATATTGTGACCCGATGGACTACTATATATATAAATGAAGTTTTTTCATTTGTATCATCCAAGAATTGTTCATTTATGTAATGTAAAGGAGGTTTCCCCCTCTAAGTGGCTTATTTATAAGGTGCTGATCTCCCTTTTCTTCTATTTTTGGAGCTGATTTCATAACATTTGGTATCAAAGATTTGGATTCTAGGGTTTCGCTGCTCCAAACATGTCATCATGGAATTTTCATTATAAATTGTTTTTTATGAATGTTTAGAAATTGAAATTTTTACCACAAGAAGCAAAAATCCTGAGGAACTTCGTGTACAAATTTCAGATATTGTTTCGCAACATTTTCGGAGATATGATCTGTGGAATTTAGGGTTTTTTCAGGCTCCCGAATTTCATCTCAAAGAGGTGACCATGGGAAAATTGTCATAACTCTCTCTCAGAGAATTAGATTGGAATTTTTTAAAAAGTGGTCGGAAGTAAACAGAGTGTAGTTTCCCGTTTATCAATTTTAGAGCTGAAGGAGGAAACAGTGACATGTGGCGCCATACAAGTTATCTCTTCTGAACTAGTCCATAATTAGGTCATTGTGGGAGACTGGGCATAAATTTGCCTTAAAGAATCCAAATCAGGTCAGACCTGTGGTATTCGAAAGAAGATTCAGAGAGCTACTACAATACTGAATTTTAGATATTAAAGATCCAAAATCACAAATATAATTCAGTTTCAATTTCGAGCTCCTCAACAATAAAAAAAAGGTGTGTATTTTTTTTTGGATTGCATAAATCTTGTTTGAAAAATCAATTTGAATTGATTCCAAGGGCATATTGAAGAATAGATATCAGTATTGGGTTCTAAAATTCCCCCCTAAAAAGAATTCAACACCCAGTAAACCCTCATAATACTCTACTATAGCTCATGAAGAGGAAGAAGTGCAACATGATATATCAAAACTACAAGAGCAAGTCCACCAAATTTCAGTCTCGCAAAGAGCAATAAAAAATGAAATGGAAGTTTTGAAGAAAGGCGTGGAAGATAAGATGGATGGTTTGAAGAGGGGTATGGAAGCTAATATGAATGGTTTGAAGAAAGGCGTGGAAGCTAAGATGGATGGCATGGATGCTAATATGGATGACATGGAAGCTAACATGGAAGACATGAAGAATGATTTAAAAGAAAACATGGAAGGTTTGAAGGAAGATTTGAAAAAGTTGATACAAGAAATGATTCCTAAAGGCGAAAATGTAGTACAAGAAACTCATGACGAGAAAAAAATAAATGTTAATCGTGATTTCATAAACTCTAATGTTGGATGGAAGAAGTACCATATTCCAAAGATGGATATGAGGAAGTTTGATGGCAAGGATCCCATAACATGGATACTACATATGGAGAAATATTTTGATCTCAATAATGTGCAAAACACACAAAATGTACACATTGCAACTTTACATTTAGAACAAAATACATTTGTATGGTATCAATGGCTTTGTTCCCGTAAAAAAATTGTCACTTGGTCAATTTTTACGAAGGAAATGATAGCACATTATGAGGATAGAAAGAACAACACCTTCTTTAGCCAATTGATAAAATCTCAAACAAAAGGTTCAGTGGTGGAACGCATTGAGGACTTCCAAAAATTGAATATAAGGGTAACTGATATTCCAGAGGAACACAAGATTGATGTATCCATGTTAAATTCTGAAGATGTTATATGCTAGATGCAAATATACTTTAAACTTCTAGGGCTCAAATAAAGTAAGATGCAGATAGAACATACCAATAGATCGATGGAAGGCAAGCAAAAAATAGAGATAAGGAATGGTGGCATTTCGACGGTTAGCAGGATGCTTCAACCAACAAAGTCTTCATAAGGTCAGCCTCCCACATGTGTCACACAACCCTAAAGACGTTTCATCAAGAATAATCCACCAAGACGCTGCACCAAGAAGCCCTAAACACAGAACCAAGAACGCTGCTCCATAATCATCCAAGAGAGAAGAAAAATGCCTCCACAAAATGTGTGTGTAAAATGAACTCCAAGTCTCTCCAATATATAGGCATCTGTGGGGGTGTGTGACACATATTTTATGCATGTGGGATAAATTAGGTCGACCTTGCACATGTGGAATAAATTCAAAATACATGTTCTGCTCATCCGATCAAGATGATATTTAGATCGATCTTGTACCTCTCTGAAAGAGGAATCCAATAAAAATATTGGAATCATCATCTGAGCATCCCATCATGGATTTTGGACCTAGTTTCCCAAAATTAACACTCCCTCTCAACTAGGGAGAACTCCATCCACTAGTGCCATCCAAACATTGTGTGTCATCCCACCGTAACTTGCTTAGTTGGCTTCTTTATTTCAAAAAAAAAGGTGAGTCCCAAAGACATCACTCCTGGCTAACCCGAAGTCAACTCAGAGGTCCGAAACCTCTATAGGACTCAAAGGATTCACATACCAACTCGAATTTGGTTTAACTGAACCGAAGTTATTTGGAGGTCTGAAACCTCACTTGGACTCAAGAGAGTCATATACTAACCTGAATTTAGTTTAGCTGACCCGAAGTCAGTTGGAGGTTCAAAACTTCACTAGAATTGATCCCAAATCAAGTGGTTGGACACGTGCCATCCTAGACATAGAGAGTATGACAATCTTCGATGCGTCCATTGATCTTGCTATGGTCTCTATTCACATTTCCCACCTCATTGGCCAATTGAGAGGTACTTCCGATGAGTTCGAAACTCCATGGGTACGATGCATACGAGGCACATATCAGATATAGGTAAACCAACTCAATATCATCATGGTGGGGCAAAAGCACACAAATAAGGTTCGGAAAGCCTAGCCCTGTGGTTGCTTATATCTCCAAGAAGCTATCCCCAAAGCCCCTATGGAGCTCCCAGAGCTCATCGCCCAACAAGACCCTCCAAATAGGGTCGTTCCACGATTCCAATATTCTCACACTAGTTTAGGAACATGAACTTCCCCAAGGGCTTTGTGAGAATGTCTGTGACCTGCTCATTAGTTCCTATATGATCGAGCCTTACGGCGCCTCGTTGTACCATATCCCAGATGAAATGGTACCAGACATCAATATGCTTGGATCGATCATGGAACATGGGATTCTCTGAAAACCGAATCCCCTCTGGTTATCACAAAGGATAATGGTGGCATCTAGCACATTCTCGAACAACTCTCTGAAGAGATTTCACAACCAAGTGGCTTCACAATAGGTCATACACTCTGCAATGTATTCGGCCTCAGCGGTGCTCAACGCTATCGACTTCTGCTTCCTGTTTCAAGCAGACCCAAGTGTGAAGAAACATCCAGATGTGCTCTTGTGATCCACCACACTGCCTGCCCAATCAAAATTAACATACACACGAAGTCTCAATCTCCCGGCAGTGTATCTCAGCCCATGGTCTATCGTGTCCCAGAGATATTTCAAGAGTTTCTAGGCATCAACCCAATGAATGTTGTGAGGATCAACCATGTGTTGATTGAAAGTGTTCACTGCACAACATACGTCTGGACGGATGTTCCCTATGAACATCAGGGCCCCTACGAGTTGATGATACTCAGTAGGATTTGCTAGCATAGGCCTAGCAGCGCTTTCACTCAACTTCTTAAAGTTGAGCTCCATCAGTGTCGACACGGACTTATAGTCCATCATTCCAAATCTCTCCAGCAGCTTCACAATATATTTTCCTTGAGAGAGGAAAACCTCGCCAGGTCTCTGCTAGACCTCCAGGCCTCAGAAGTAATGTATCAGTCTTAGGTCCTTCATCTCGAACTCGGAAGCGAGCTCCCTCTTATACTGATGAATGAGAGGGTCAACACCTGTGAGGAAGAGATCATCCACATAGAGAACCATAATGAGAGGCTTTTCTGTATCAACCTTGAAGTAAAGGTTCGGATCAGCATTGCTTCGAGTGAAGCCCAGCTTCATTAAGTAGCTATTTATCCTCTCGTACCAAGCCCTGGGGGCTTGCTTCAACCCATATAGGGCTTTCTTCAACTTGCATACATGAGAGTCTCTATCCTAGATTTCGAACCCCAGAGGATGCTCCACATACACGTCTTCCTTTAACGAACCATGCAGAAAGGCGGTTTTCACATCCATCTGATGAAGACTCCATCCTTGTGTAGCAGCAAGGGTAATAATAGATCACAGGTGCAGTCATAATCAATGCCTTCCTAGAGAGAAGTCTCAAGCAACACATCTTGCCTTGTACTTTTCATCACTCCCATAAGATCCATGCTTGATCTTATAGAGCCATATCGAGGTGACAACAACTTTGAGCTCCAGTCTCGGGACAATATCCCAGACATCATCCTTCATAATGGACTCGTACTCTTTGTGTATAGCATCCTTCTAGACTTGATGCTTTACGGCTTCTTCATATTGTACTCACGGCTGCTAGATACCCTTGGAATCTATATGGCTTCTTGCTTTCCCGGAATGTCCCCCTTTGGGGCCATATGACTCTCGGCATCCTTGAGAGTGTCTCAGAGCCATGAGGGTATCTTCTTATTTATTCCAGCAGTGTTATGTGCTTAGGAGCATATACGGTTGTGGTTTTCCTCTTAATGCCATCTCCTCTGCAAAGGTGCCATAATCAGTCCTTGGAATCTTGATCTTCTTCTTCAAGAAATATATAAGATAAATCAGAATGTATCAACTGCTAGACATCAGATTGTGATACTTGAGGGAAAAGGAAAGTCCCCCTTTTTATGCTTTCTTGAGGCAGAACTCTGATATATGCCTTCATGATTATTTTGAATTTGGGCATCCCAGACACCAACTTCGAAAGGGCTTTGTAATCATGGGCCTGAATCTTACTCACCCATTGTCAAGGCCATTCAAGAAGCATAGCCATATAGTGCCTTATATCTGTCATACATCTTGAGAGGTATCATATATTGTCATATCATGGATTACAGTGATGCCATATTATTATTTATCACATCCATATAGAACAGAAGATATCAAACTTCATGATTATGTATTTTTCCATGCCTCTGAAGATATCACAAATCAAGATCATATAGATTCTGACATACGTCACTGTCCATATCTTTCTACACATCAAGAACAAATAAAATGACTTACTAGTTGAAGATGCACTCCACTTACATCCCTTTGGTCTCTTGTCCTTGATGTACCAGTCAAATATCACAGAGAATATTGTTGTTTCAAACTCTGCCTCAGTTGATCACAAGGTCCCTTGCTGCTTCAAATACACTTGCACAACCAGCTCTTCAATCTTCCTTCTATCAATGACAAAGCTCCGCCAAGGTCACTGAACATAGGCCTATATTAGTTTGCCATGTTCATAGGGTCTTTAACAAACTTTCTTCATACATTAACTCAACTCCAACGGAGTCACTAATCTTAGGCTCCACGGATCCGCCTTCTAACAGTGGATTGCTTCTCCAATACTCACTTAGTAGGAAAGACCTTAAACTTCCTTCCTCTTTCTCCGCATATATCTCACGTTCCAACCCTTAATTCTCTGAGCATGAGCATGATTCACTCTAGCTATTTGAAAGGCCTTATGGCCTCTTTATCCAGCGAATACAAGGGTCTTGACCCTCCTTTAGTGCATAGACATTAGCACAACCCTAACACATAAATATACCACTGTTCTATGTCCACTTTTGAGCCTTCATCCGAGCTTGAAATCAAGGTCTTCAAGATTTGTTATGCAAATTCTATGCATACCCTAGATCCTTGATAGACAAACATTAGAAACTTCATCATCATTAAGACTTGTTATTCAAGCAATGCAATCAAGCAAATTACAAGGCCCTAACACCTTTTATCCAAGATCCAATATTTACATGTCACCTTTTTTTTTTATATGCAGGTCATTTAAATATCTTGAAATGCATGCAAAAATCATACATACCTTTGTAACTTTACCTTACCTCTTTCTTTGCAAGGATTTTATCCTTCTTTATGTGTCAACACTTCTTCAATAAGTGTTTATCTTCAACATGGGTGTCTTAGATTTTTTCCCTTGGGTACAATCCATATTGATATTCTCCAAACCATATAGGTTATTGAAGGTTGTCATTCCTGTCAACATAAGCCATAAAGGATCATACTTATCCTTCCAAGTTTCAAGTTTGAGCGACAGGGATACACTGCGTCCCTTTTTGCAGAGGATATCGACCTGCATCGTTATGGTTCCTTCCTGCAATTGTGATCCAATCTTAAAGACTTTCAGGTCATCCTCATTAATATTTAACTTTTCTATAATTAGGTCATCATACTGCTTATTTCCCATCGACCATTATTTATAGTTTTCAAGCCATGTGTTATTGTCATCAAATTTTCACGACCATAGTTACACCATCTCTCATGGTCACCATCATTGGATCACCGTTTCATTTTTCTTTGGGTCCTTGTGTTATAGTTATAGTCAAAACTCAATGTCACTACTATCATGTATCATAAGAGTGAGACAGTCACACATCGTGTACATCTTACAGCCAAAGGAGTAATGTCACTGTGTCACAAAATGTCAACATCCAAGTCATGCAAATCATTGTAAAAGTAAAAACCCATATGCTACAGTTTTCAATCTGTTGTTCAAGCCCTCCACTCAATACATGGTCAGCAATACAAGCCTTCTTTGGCTGCGATCCTCCAAGGTAAATCACCTCTTCCTCGCTCACCTGCCCAACAAACTCAACCCTTAAACAACACCCAAAACGGATTTTAAACCAACCGTTGTCTCCTACAAAACCCAGCCTCCACTACAAAAATGCCCACGCTGTCCCTAGGCCTCCTTCATGCTATCTTAGGGCTCCTTTTAGCTGCGGCTAGGCTTCTTCCTCCAAGCTAAAGGTTAGGGCACCAACCAGCCCCAACATACATGAAACAGAGGTCGCATAACTAGACCTTCTTCCAGCAGCTCGATCACCTGAAAACAGTCCTTATCTCACTGCCCTAGATTCTCAAATAGATGGCCTTTGTCTTCTCCTAGCTCTAATACCATGTTAAATTCTGAATATGTTCTATGCTAGATGCAAATATACTTTAAAATTATAGGGCTCAAAGAAATTAAGATGCAGATAGAACATACCAATAGATTGATGGAAGACAAACCAAAAATAGAGATAAGGAATGGTGGTGTTACGTCGGTCAACATGATGCTTCAACCAAAAAAGTCTTCATAAGGTCAGCCTCCCACATCTGTCACAGAACCCCAAAGACGTTTCATCAAGAATACTCCACCAAGACGTTGCACCAAGAAGCCCTAAACACAGAATTAAGAATGCTGCTCCGTCATCATCCAAGAGAGAAGAAAAATGCCTCCACAAAATGTGTGTAAAATGAACTCCAAGTCTCTCCAATATATAGGCATCTGTGGGGGTGTGTGACACATATCTTATGCATGTGGGATAAATCAGGCTGACCTTGCACATGTGGAATAAATTCAAAATACATGTTTTGCTCATCCGATCAAGATGATCTTCAGATCGATCTTGCACCTCTCTGAAAGAGGAATCCAATAAAAATATTGGCATCATCATCTGAGCATCACATCATTGAGTTTGAACCTACTTTCCCAAAATTAACAATAAGACATTTAGGTTGGCAAGAAAAATTGAATGGAAAATTATGGCAACAAGGAAGCCTATCACTCACATCTATAAAGATGGAAGTGTTGCTACTCCTAGACTTCCACAACCTACAAGGTTGACGCCACAACAATTGGAAGAAAAAAGAGCAAAATGGATTTGTTACAGTTGTGATAGCAAATACAGTAAAGGTCATAATTGCGCTTAGAAGAAATTATTTTACACAGATTGTGAAGAGGAGGAAGAAAATGAACAACGAACTTCAAAAGAAGAGGATATACACTAGGAACCAACCCTAGAAAGAGAAGAAATGAGTCTGACCATATCGTGTAATGCATTGGTAGGAATTATCACTCCTCAAACTCACAAGATAGAAGGAAATATCAAGAAGAAAAAGGTAATAGTGTTGATTGATTTGGGTAGTACCCATAATTTTATTCATTGTAAGGTAGCCGAGGAATTGAATTTCTTCCTATACCCAGCACCAGAATGTCAAGTGATGGTTGCAAATGAAGGAACTATAAATTTCTCTGGAAAATGCCATAATATCAAGCTAACCATGGGGGAATATGTATTGAATAGTCCAATGATTTTCATTCCAATGGGAGGTGTTGATGTTGTACTAGGAGTACAATGGTTGAATTACGGGGTATCACATCGAACGATAATAAGCTCCAATGTCATGAAAAAGCTTCTGAAGAAAGAACAACGAGGCGTGATTGCACAATTATGCTCACTAGAAGTTCCAATATCAAAATAATCTATTTCTCTAGCTCTCCAAAAATTCTTGGATAGTCATTCCAAGGTATTTGAATCTCCTAAATGACTCCCACCTATTCGTGATCATGATCATGCTATTCATTTGACTCCAGGAAGTGTTCCTCCAAACATCAGGTCTTAAAGATATCCTTATGTCCAATAGAGCGATATTGAACGTATGATTGTAGAAATGTTAGAGGCTGGTATAACTCAACCTAGTCAAAGTTCTTTATCTGCTCCAGTAGTATTGGTGCACAAGAAGGATGGATCATGGTTCATGTGTCCGAATTATAGGGAGATCAATAAGCCCACTATTAAAGATAAAATTCCCATTCCTGTGATTGATGAATTACATGGAGCAAATTATTTTACCAAGTTGGATCTTCATTTAGGATATCATCAAATTAGAATGAAGACTAAAGATATTCCAAAAACAACATTTTGAACTCATGAGGGTCATTATGAATTTTTGGTCATGACTTTTGGCCTTACCAATGCACCTTCTACATTTCAAGGGTTGATGAATTCCATTTTCAAAGCCTTCCTTAGAAAAATTGTGTTAGTATTTTTTGATGATATACTAATATACATCAGGTCTTGGAAGGATCATGTTCAACATGTTGACAGGGTGCTCAAACTATTGGAGGAGAAAAAATTATATGCAAAAACCTCCAAATTTTTATTTGGAGTACAAGAGGTGGAATAACTGGGTCATATTGTATCTCACAAGGGTGTTAAGGTAGACCCTAAAAAAATTAAAGACATTAAGGAATGGAAAATCCCCACAACCATAAAGTCTTTGCGAGGATTTCTTGGGTTAACAGAGTATTATCGCAAGTTTTCTAAGAATTATGGGAGAATAGCAACACCTCTAACAACATTATTGAAGAAAGATGCATTTTTTATGGACTCCTGAAGCAATTAAGGCCTTTGAACATCTTAAAGATACAATGTGCTTAGCACCGGTCTTAGCTACGCCAGACTTCACAAATACCTTTATTATGGAATGTGATGCCTTAGGAAATGGAATTGGTGTTGTTTTAATGCAAGAAGGAAAACTTGTTGCTTTTGAAAGTTGTCCAGTCAAAGGAAAGTATTTGCAGAAATATATTTATGAAAATGAAATGTTGGCAATACTACAACACTAAATAAATGAGGACCTTACCTAATGGGAAGACACTTCAAGCTAAAAACTAGTCATGATAGTCTTAAATACTTTTTGTAAAAAAGATTATTTTTGGAAGAGCAGCAAAAATGGGTCACAAAGATGTTGGGTTATGACTTTGAAATCATTTACAAAAAAGAGAAGCTAAATGTTGTTGCAGATTCACTCTCAACAAAGGATAAAGAGGTGGAAGCACTGCTTTGTGCCATTTCTATTATCCAACAAGATGTGATAAACACAACATTAAGGTATGAATGGAAGAAGGAAGAAGAGGTTTGGACACTCATTCAAAAGTTGCAACAATATCCTAGTACATCTAATACATTTAGTTGGAAAAATGGTTCCTTATGGTACAAAGATCGCTTATATCTTTGTAAGAATTCCCGACTAAAACAAAATATTCTTTTGGAATTGAAAACTTCCCTCTTAGGAGGACACTCAGGATTTTAAAAAATTACCACAGGGTGAAGAAAGAATTTTTTTGGGATGGCCTTAAATATGATATTCAAAATTTTGTGGCGTAATGTTTTGTTTTCCAGCAAAATAAAGTTGAGACAATTAAGACCCTGGTTCTTCTACAACCTTTATTGATTCCAATTCAACGTTCGGAGGAGATTTCAATTCATTTTATCACAGGTTTATCTAAGTCTGAAGGAAAGAGTGTTATCATGGTGGTAGTTGATAGACTTACCAAGTATGCACACTTTTGTGCATTATCTCATCCATTTAAAACAAGTACAGTTGCTACTGCATTTATGGAAACAATTCAAAATCTACATGGAAACCCAAAGATTATTGTAAGCAGCAAAGATCCCATTTTTACTGGAAATTTTTGGACGGAATTATTTTCTTGTTTTGGTACTCAACTAGCTCAGAAATCATCTTATCATCCTCAATCCGATGGAAAAAATGAGATAGTGAACAAATGTTTAGAAGGATATCTTCATTTTATTGTATCTGATAAACAAACACAATGGGTCAAGTGGTTACCTCTGGATGAATGGTGGTATAACACTTCCTTCCATAATGCAGCAAAAATGACCCCATTTATGACACTTTATGGATATCATCCACTGTTCATCACATCATCTTTAGGAGGAAATTATAAGGTTAAAGCAGTGGAAGATCACATCGAGCATCAGCAACAAGTTCTTCAACTCTTAAAGGATAACCTAAATTTGGCACAAACTCGAATGAAACCACAAGTAGATCAACATCATAGCAAGAGAAGTTTTGATGTAGGAGATTGGGTATTTTTACCGCTACAACCATACAAACAAATGTCCCTCAAGCAAGCTAAGAAGGATAATAAATTATTTCCAAAGTATTATGGTGCTTACAAGGTGTTGCAAAAGATTGGCACTATGGCATACAAATTGAAGCTTCCTGCTTCTTCTTGAGTGCATCCAATTTTCCATGTTTCATGCTTAAAGAAGGTTATAGGTGAAAAAATTCTAGTTCAAACAATATTTCCAGAACTTGATGAGGAAGGAAAAATCAAATTGGAACATGAAGTAGCCACGAAAACAAGAAATCGACAGATACAAAATCGATTAATTTCATAGTATATCTTCAAGTGGAAGAACTTACCCACTGAAGATTCTACATGAGAGGATGAGAATTTTATACAAAAGCATCCACAACTACTCAAGCATTGAGGACAACACTTTTTGAAGGAAAGGGGCATGTTAGGTCCCTATATTACTAGTGTAGTCCCTTATTGTTGTTAGTGTAGCCCCCTTATTTTTATTGTTGTACCCCTGTAACCCCCATATTGTTATTATTGTGCCCTTACATTATTATTGTTAGGTTGGCTAGGATTATATTGTGACCCGATGGAGTCCTATATATAGAAAGGAGGTTTTTTCATTTGTATCACCCAAGAATTTTTCATTTATGTAATGTAAAGGAGGTTTCCCCCTCAAAGTGGCTTATTTCTAAGGTTTTGATCTCTCTTTTTTTCTATTTTTGGAGTTGGTTTCATAACGCTCATTCTATTCCTGGCAACATTTAATAAAATCTGGGGTAGATTTGAACTCAGCTAGCTTACCAGCCCGAATGGCTTTAATATTCAATAACAAATATATCTCAAGTAGAAATAATTCATAATTAGTGGTTGGTGACCACGTCCTAACAACCATCACAAGTGATATATGATTGTTGCTAATTCTCGCCATGGTTCCTTCAAAGGCACAAGATGAATGCCTTTGCCCTTGTGTATCAATTATTCATCAAGTTCTTTAAATACCACAACTGCTTCATGCAACTGAACATGCTTTTCAGTCCATTTGATTCCTTATGTTGGTAATCCAAAGACTTTAGTTATAAATGCTTCGAAAATATGATACTTTTTCCCTTAACGGTTGTGCGTCCATTCTACATATTTTAAAAAAATTCAAGCGCAACTTCGTTGTGGAACCACTGTAACTTGATCAGGAACTGTATCCAACCGACACGTTCGAGAATTGCACGATCTTGCTCTGTTAATTTCCATAATGTAGGCTTGAGCTTGCCTCCCATAATTGTTGTGATTTTGTAACCAATTCACACTTTTTCATGCAACTTATTTGAGTTCACAGTTTTTCACAATTTAGAACAACAACAAATAAACCGCATGTAAAGCTTTGAATCAAGAAATGTGTGTGTTTTTTTTATTATATATAAATGCAATAAGACTATTTGTCACATCAGCAAGTTATGGAGGAGTTCGATAATTATTTCGCATGCTTTCCCATAATACATACCTTCTCCCCCCAATCAAAAAATGGTGTCCACGTCCTTGGAGCGCGGAAAAAGAGAAAAATTAGAGGTGGTTTCATAAATATGGCAGAGAATGGTCAGAGAAGTATACATACGGCAGGAAATGGTCAGAGCAATCCGAGAGGTGGGAATGAAAAATCATAAAATTGGTTTATAAAATGATCTAAAAAATATAAAGCATGTAAATGATCATTATGAGAAATGATTTACCTTTGGTGAAGAAGTATGACGAAATTTGACAAGGTAATTAATAATAGTGACTGTTGGCATTAACTGATCGGACAATATTGACATAATTTACATTAATATATAATTTACCATGCATATCGGTTAATAAAAATATAAATGTTGTTCAATGGTAAATTTGTCCTTGGAAATGACTGAATAGGAAATATTAGGATATGGAATAATTGGCAATGTAAAATAGAACTTCAATACCAAAGGCAGAGCCGCTGCTGCCAAAAGGCGTCTATAGCCTCGAAAAGGTTTCCTTTTAACTAAAAAACGAGCCAAAATCCTCCACTTAGGACTTTGATGGATTGTACATTTCTACAAAGAGATCATTGTGCTGTTGTGGTAATAAGATAGTCACAAAGCTATTCAACAGGGCATAACAAAATTATCAGGCTCGCTCGTGATGAGACCTCCTGTCTTTTCAACATTTGAAATGTCTGAAAGGCCATTACCTTGGTGTGGTAGCCATTATGGGAATGTCACTTGTTAATTCCTTATGATCATGGTAGGTTGGCTTGTGATGAGACCACCTATCCCCTTTGAGAAATATTTTATTAATTATATTTCGAAATTTGTATTGTAAGTTGAGGGAGGCTCATTAAATCCTTAAGAGTTAGGGATGGTGTGAGAAGTAAAAGAATGCCAATACAAGTTATTCCTTTGTCCTTATATCGTCATACCAAAGGGAATTATCAATTTAAAGTATGAAATATAAAGGAACATGGTGTTGAAATAGATAGTGAATCATTTTATGATATATCCAAAGAAGAGACATTCAACAATTCATTTAATAGATAAACCATGTCAATTTCAGGATAAAGATAGCCATCAAAGGTCAAAAGTCATAATGTTGTTAATGTAAATTCCTTTTTAGAATTTGATGCAAATTTCCAACCAAAAAGATGATTTACATAGAAAAAGAGTGAATATTGTGAGACAAAATATGGTTGTTCGATTGAAAACGGAACGACAATTGTGCGGTTGACTAAAAAAAAACTGTTTATTTATCTGAACAGGATGTTCATTTAACTGAACAAAAACAGTGCATTTTATAGCACAACGACTGTCTGTGAAAGTTGGTAAAAAGGAACAACAACTGTAAAACACACAAATCATAAAAAGAAACCACGACTCCTTTTTAGGAAAGGAATGGTAATTGTTTGATTAACGGAACAACAACTGTTCATATCAAAAGGAAAAAAAAAAGACGAAATACTCAAGCCATAAAAGAAACAACAACTGTTCATTTGGAAGGGAACAACAACTGTCCAAAAGAACTGAACAATAATTGTTTGCACCAAAAAGAACAACGACTGCGGAACATTGATAAAGGAACGACGACTGTTCCAATTGTAAGGAACAAAAATTGATTAAAACAATACCGTTTCTAAAAAAGATAAAATAAAATAAAATTACTCATTTATACAAAAATGCTTACTCTAATACAAATAAAGACAAAAAGCGGAAAATTAATAAGCTATGTTTGTAGAGAAAATATATACAATATTTACAGCTAGAAAGAAAAAAATTTCATGAAAGTAAAGTTGTCGGGTCATCCCTCACTGCAGCTAAAATTTGCATAGTGGGATTGTTACATGCCTGTTGGCAAAAAGACTCTTTGGTGAGTGGCTTGCGATAAAGACACACCCGGTGTCCATTCACCGGAAAAGGAGAACCAGATTCATCGATGGCCATCAGAGTTATAGTTCCATTTTTGTGCACTTCTTGAATCTCATATGAGCAAAGCCATCTTGTCTGCAATTTACCCGAAAAGTATTGAAATCTGAAAATGTAGAGGAGTGCCCAGTCTCCTTTTTGAAACGTATTCTTTTTAATAAGATTGGCGTGCCACTTAGCCCGTTGTTGTTGAATAATTGTTGTACGCTGAAGGGAAAGTAATCGTGCTTCATCCAATTCGTTTAATTTTTGAAGTTGTTTCGTTTGTGCCTCTGTCATATCCAGTCCAACTTCCTCAGCTGTTCTAAGAGTATTTATTTCGAAATCAATAGGAAAAATAGGTTTTTCGAAATATGAGTTGATACAGAGAATAAACAGTAGTACTTCACCAAGTTGTGTGATAGGACCACAAGGCCTATGGAAGTTTAGTAGCTCAGTCCCACCAATGTGTTGAAACTGTTTTGGTCAAAATCACCTCAAGGACCTTGTTGGTGCTTTCAACTTGTCCGTTCACCTACGGGTGATACGGGGAAGTGACTCTATGTGTAATATGATGGTTCCGTAGAGTGGTTATAATCTTATATCCTACAAACTGTGGCCCTCCATATGTTATCACCTCCCTAGGTAAACGATACTGCACAAATAGCTCAAAAAGGAAATTAATTATAGTTTCTTCCATAGCCCTTTGCAAGGCTACTATTTCTACCCACTTTGTTACATAGTCTATAGCAACCAGTATGTAGGATTTTTGGTTTGATGGTGGATTGAATTCGCTAAAATAATCCAATGCCCACCATTCTAAAGGCTCCATTACTAATTGTGGCTGCAGCAACATCTTGTCGGATTGACCAAGACGACCCATCCTTTCGCAACTATCACAAGCCTGGACATACTTCTCGACGTCTTTAAAGATAGTGGGCGAGTAATAACCCATCTGTAATATTTTGTGTTCGGTACTGTGATCTCTGAAATGTCTTCCACAAGGTTCATCATGGAAAGCCTTCAGGATGTCGTAAACTTCATCTTCACAGACGCATCTTCGTATTTGCATGTCATACCCTGTGTGGAAAAGGTATCCACCAATCCAAGAAAATCGGGCACTGCGTTGGACAATCATCTTCCTTTATTTATATTTCAGGTGCCTTGGTATATTTCCTACTGCCAGATAGTTTTCCACATCTACATACCATGGTGCCTTAACTTCTAAATTGAACAAATGCTCATCTGGAAATTAATCATCTACTGCTAGCGGATCGTTCATATTTGGTGCCCGAGACAGGAAATTTGCAACTGGGTTTTCTTTCCCTTGACGGTCTTTAATGGTAATATCAAACTCCTGCAAAAGTAACAACCAATGAGTCACCTGCACATTAGTAATTGGTTTATTAGCCAAGTATCTAATGGAAGAAGGATTAGTATACATAAATATTGGATAGCCTGTTATATAATGTCTAAACTTGTTTATGGCGTAAATAACAGCTAGAAATTATTTTTCTGTTACTGAATAATTGAGTTCAACAGAAGTGAGATTTTTATTCATATAATAGATAGCGTAGGGCTTTTTTTCCTCCTCTTTCCCAAGAAAAACACCTATTGCTATGTCTGACACATCTGAAGAGATTTGGAAAGGCAATTCCCAATTGGGTCCTCGTAATACTAGTGCAGTTGAGACTAACTTCTTCAAATCTGTAAAGGTAATGTCACATTTGTCAGACCATTTAAATTCAACATTTCCTGTTAAAGAAAGCAAAGGTGCAACTATTCGTGAAAAAATAATAAATATGCGATAGTATCTTGTATATCCAAGGAAGCTACGTACCTTAATTTGGGTACAGGGTGTAGGTAGCATGAAAATTACTTCTATTTTCGTTGGATATACGTGTATTCCATCTGCAGAAATGTAATGTATTAGAACCACGCCTTATGTCATCATCATGTGACATTTATTATGACTTAAGCATAGCCTAGTAGCAATGCATCATTCCAAAACTTTCTCTAAGTTATGTAGCACTTGCTCGAAGTCGTCCCCATATGAGGTGAAGTCATCCATATAAACTTCGAGTCCCTCATTTATCAGATCAGCAAAAATACTGAGTACGACCCTCTGAAATGTAGTTGGGGCATTGCATAAACCAAAAGGTATCACTCTTTAGGAAAACATACCTCAGGGGCAGGTAAATGTGGTCTTGTCTTGATCTTCAGGGGAAATTTGGATCTGGTTGTAGCCGTTGAAGCCATCAAGAAAAGAGAAGAATTGTTTTCCTACCAACGTATCAAGAACTTGATCAATAAATGGAAGAGGGAAGTGGTATTTCTGCGTGGCCTTGTTCAGTTCCCTGTAGTCCACACAAATCCACCATTTCTTGTTCTTTTTAGGAAAAACTACCAGCGGGAATACCCACTGACTATCTGAAATAGGATAAATAAAATTCATGTCCAACAACTTTTGCAACTCTTGCTTTACGATATCCCCGAGATGTGGGTTTAATTTTTGTTGAGGTTTTCGGATAGGATGAGCATCATTTTCGGTGTAGATGTGATGTGTACATAATTGAGGGTTTATTCCCTTCATGTCTAGATATTCCTAAGCAAAATCCCCTTTATATTTTTGTAGAACCTGAATAAGCTTTTGTTGCTGGTTGCTGTCCAGATTTCCATTAATGTTCAAATACTTGCCTAGTTCAATTTCAATAGGCCTGCTGTTATGAACAACCGTTGTTGGTATATGTTGATCATTGGTATCTTTCAAAGAGTATTCTTGGGATTCATTGTCAAGAATTGTTTCAACATTTGACATTTTAGATTATTCACTATAACTGACTGATTAATAAAATTGTTAATTACATCATATTCAGTCTGATTCTTAAACTCAAGCGCTTCCTCTACTGTAAGAGGTGAATGGATCTTTTCTTCCAAGCATGTGGGTGGATTTACATGAGTTTCAAAATGGGAAAAATTGGTTTAGCAGGAGGATATAAAACATGATTTTTTACAGCATTTTCTCTTGCAATAGCCATGCTACATGCACAACAACGTATATAAGCATCAGTTGTTGCTAACCAAGGTCGACATAGAATTAGAGGGTGTCCTTCTAATCGACTTCTAGGGTTGATAACTAAAAAATCCACTGGGTATTCCCATGAGTCAAATGAAACAATAATGTCCTGTAAGGTTCCCTCTGGTTTAATGACCGATTGATCAACAAGTTCTAGTAAAGTAGTGGTCGGCTCGAGAGCTGTAATATCAAGTGCTCCACAGGTTTCAACAGTTAAAATGTTAATGGTTGCACCCAAGTTGACTAGCGTGTTAAAAAAAGTGTGACCATGTATTTGAAATGTAACCATGGGATTCCCTGGATCTTCATATTTGACTAGGTCTTCCCTGTCTAAAATCAAATCAAATAAGGTCCCTATAAAATGGATAGTTGGTGAAGTTTTTGGTTTCCTCGCAATATTTTTCATGCATAACTCTTTAATCGTTTTAGCATAAATATGAATATTGTGGATAGCCTTGATGAGAGGAATTTTAATACATAAATTTTTGAGTTCCCCTAAAAGATCAAAGTCTGGATAAACAATTAACTTTGTTCCTGTTTTATTTCTATGTTGGTTACAGTCGAAGGTTTGGTTACGGCTTGTGTTTCTGACTCATTTTGTTTCTGATTTTTATTTTCATTAGAGGTAATAATGCATCCTAATCTCTGCCTAAGTTCGTTACATTCTACTTGTTCTATCTCAAGGTCTGAAGTTTCCACAATCTGCACTAGTTGAACTGGTCTGTTATTGGGATTTGGGTTTGGTTGAGTTGGTAATTAAGGATGCATCGGAGGCTGAGGATTGTGCTGCAATTGATATGCAGTTGGAAATGTAGGTTGAGGTTGAGAACTCGTTCCCATATGTGAATTACTTATCCCCACAGGTCACTGTCAGTTTGAAGACCTGTTTGGGTTTTTTGAAGTGGAAGCAAGCCACTAGGAAGGGTACGGATTGTTAACTATGTTTTTCCAAAAAGGAGAAAAAAATGAGAGTTCGACCATACTGCACCTGGAAAGGGTTGTTTCGACTAGGGCGACATAGGAAATGGTTGGGACTTCTAGGTAGAGAAAGGAAATTAGCCTTTCCATGTTGTTCCATAATCCTGTTGTTGATTAAATGGTGAAGAAGAAAATAATAGAGATGGGTCATTGACATACTTGTGGGTCGGGCTTGCCACTGCCGATGCTAGTTCATTAAGTACGCTGGTTCTGCTCCTTCTTATGCTTCTTTAAAAACTAATTTTAATATTGGAATTGATGGGAACTACTCAGTGGCATGATCCTTAGTGAAGATAGAGCATGTCTGGGTCTTGTCCAATGGACACTCCCGCTGATTGTGCTTCTTCCATCAACATGGGAAAAATATGGCCAAATTATATTGTTCTACTTTGGATTGCTTCTGCCTGGATTGTAGGATGTCTAACTGTGTTGTGAGGGTGCCCAAGATATCGATTTTAAAATCCTCCAAGAGATTGTCGATCTTTGTTCGAGTCACGCTCCCACTAGGTGTTATACTATTTATGGAAACAATGTCCCGTCCAGTTGGCTTGATGCGCGTACTACCTCGAGACAACCTCATACACAGTTGAAAAATATTATCATAATCTTCTTGATAAATATCTCCTTTTCCCATTAACTTTAACGTTTATATCCATTCATCTTTCATCCCTTTTATCATGGTTACTTTTAAAACATATTTAGATAATGCAAAATAAGGAGACCTTTGTAAATTATATTGAAACCGTTCAACATACTCTTCTAGAGTTTCATTATCTTTTGCGGTCATCTTAAAATTTTCATCTTTCAAATCTCTAGTCATGCAGTATTCTTGATATTTAGTAAGAAAGGAAGTTTTCATTTGATCCCAAGAGTTAATAGTTCCTCCACCAAGCCCCATAAACCATTTCAAAGCTTCTCCCTTTAATGTAGAGGGAAACAGTTTTAGTTTCTGGGGATTGGTGGTATAATCATAACCCCTACATAAAACATCAAACTCAAATAATAAAGCATCTGGGTCTTCTGAGGTTAGACCATGGAAAGTAGGGATGCTCTGCAGAGGAATGGATTTCATCGGGGTGTTAACGAATGGGTCGATGATAGGATACTCTAACGTCGATGTCTATCCTTGAGGCTGTTGTTGCGCCATCTAGTCAAAGATGTGCCAATAACCTTCAAGAATATCTTGGTTTGGAAGGTCGATTTGGACATGATTGGTAGTTAGATTTGGAAAGGGTCGTGCAGCACTACCTTGACCTAGGATATCGGGTATCTTTTCTTCCACTGAGATCTCAGGAGATCCATCTTCTGGTGGCTATAGCTCTGTTCCTAAAACACCACTAGTTTCTCCCTCTCCTTCTTGCATATTGCACAAATTTCCCTCATGTGAAGGATCATAATGCAAATTATCTGTAATCTGAAAGCTCTGTTGAGACCCTTCGATTTTACTATGGATCTCAGCATAAGCTACACATGGCGAGCTTGGTGCTTGAGGGATTATGGTAGGGCTTCTTCCAGATGTGGTCTGGGGTCCTACTGATACCTGAGATTTTGATTTTGTTATGATGTCGTCTATAAAGGTCGGGCTTGCAAGTGTCACCGATCCCTTGGGTTTGGTGGATTTAGGTGGTGGATTCAGAGCTATTTCTACCTTTTTCTTTCTATTCATTCATAAAAAAAAATCATCTATTCCTACTTGACCTCTATGTATCTGTTGAAAGTGGGCTCTTGAGAAAGCATTTTACATGATAGTATGCATGTTCTTACCTCTCGTTTTCAATACCCAAGTCTTCACAGCAATACAATTAAAAATAAAATCACGTTTAACACTCCCCGACAATGGCGCCACAATGTTGGTGCACTAAGATGACGATATAAATCAATCTTAATACCTACATAAATAATCAACCTGGGATGCGTCTGTTTATTTCAAGAGTGTTGGCACTGTCTATGCAATGAGATTGGAGGTTGTTTCGGAACTAAATGATTCTAAAGTTTACTAAATCATTGTAATAATCATTCTCTAATTATCGAAGTTAAATATAAGACGATTCCAAAAATAAATCTTAAAGCATATTCAAACCATAAATCTAGATCCAATCATAATTGATTTGTAAGGAAAATGAACTCAAACATATGCATGAACAGGAATCACACTTAAAAGATTACTATCTGAAATCTATAGTAATTAATCTGATGAAAAGAGAGATTATAGAAAATGAACATCAATCCACTATTCAAGCATTAATTGGAAATGGCACTAATTAATCGCTCAATCTATAACATTAATCAGAAATAATAAAAATTAAGTGTAACACATGGCTTAATCTAAGAAATTCATTAAAGAACGGTATTTGAATGTAAAAGTAACATCGTCTAAAGATCTATTCAAACATAAGGGTAAATCGTAAAGAATAATTCTAACATCACACAACGATCAAATTAACTTAATCCTATGAAAGAACAATAATCAAAAATTTCATAAAAGAAGGAAATAATTATGGCACAAAGTAGCAGAAAATCTCCCAACGACTGGGCCCAAAGCCTACAAAATTTACTACCGAAAAAGCTCAGAACATAATTAAAAGGAAAACTCTGTGTTTCTCATTAATCACAATAATAAAGGTGCAGCATCACCGTAATGAGTATGCTTTGTCATTAATACAAAGATAATAATAATGAATGTGAAAGTTAAAGCCTAAAGTTGAAGTTCCCAATCATTTTCACCCATCAAAGTTATATAGCCTAATAGAAAAACTAATGGGTGAAAGTGAATCCTAAGGATCAGGAGATCCTTAGGATTCTGCAACTAACAATTGGATTTATGTATAAAATATTTAAGTGAAAATCACATTCAAACAAATTTTGTCGACGTGTTTCAAACCAGCCAATGTGGTTCATCATCAGGAAAAAAAAAAATGATCTAGGACCCAATTTAAATAGATAAGGAAGCTCCAACTAGCTGTTGTAGAAAAACGACTAGTTTGACTAGAATAAGAAATTTAATATAGAACAAATTAACAGGTGAATTAATATTAATATTAATATTAATATTAATAATATTATTATTATATTTATTTATTATTTTGTTTTTATTTTTATTTTTTAATTATTGTCATTATTTATTTATTTAATTTAATTTAATTATTATTATTATTATTATTATTATTTTTTAAATATTGTAAATATGAATTTATTACAATCATAAATCTTATAGATAAGTCATTAGGAATTAAGAATATAAAAATATTATATTATATTGAAATCATTTAATTAATAAACAAATAACAAATAAATAAAATAATAAATAAATATATAATAATAATAATATTAATTCATCTGTTAATTTGTTTTATATTAAATTTCTTATTCCAGTCAAACTAGTTGTTTTTCTAAAATGGCTAGTTGGAGCTTCCTTATCTATTTAAACTGGATCCTAGATCAGATTTATCATCTTAACCTGATGATGAACCACACTGGCTGGTTCAAAACGTGTCGACAAAATCTATTTGAATGTGATTTTCACCGAAATATTTTACAATCGATTTATGGATCACAGAAGCCAAATTCCTAAAATCGGACTTATATTATAAAATTAGCACGATCCTCCCTATCTTTCGCTAGCACGTGCAATCAAGAAGTGGTATTCTCTCTTTCTTTGGCGCTGCTATTTCATCGATTGAACAACAATTTATCCAATTCTGATTTCCTGCACATAAAGGAAAGCAAAAGTTATTTTTTGTGCTAAAATAATGAAATTTGTTAATAATTGATTTTACTCAACTTTCACAATATTTTCTTCCAAATTCTTTCAAAAAATGAAGACACGTCCATAAAAGTAAACGATTTATCAAGCTAATATAAGGGTAAAAACTCACATTTTCTGTGACTCAACAATAATCAGCCACTGCACACCCAATATCACATTGGTGTCTGGGATGTCAATCAAAAAAAATGATCTGTTACCGTATATGTTCCCATGGTTACTGTTAATGTTGGAACATACCTCGCGCACTGCATGGTTCTAGCATCTGGAACCAATACAGAGAAACCATAAAAAATCTCGGTTGGTATCCCCCTCCTCTGCACTAGTTGAGTATCGATGAAATTATGTGTGGCCCCACTGTCCACCAATACCATAACACACTGTCTTTGGACCGTGCCTCAGACTCTCAATGTAAAATACTTGGGAATTCCTCGCAGGGATGCAAGGACTCCTCCTATTGGTGCAAATGATCCTCCTTCTGCTGCTGCTGCTTGTGGATCTCCCCCTGATGCATCGACATTCGCATCTCCTCCTAACTCCTCATATGCCTCTTCTTCTCCCTTACTATCGAAGAAGACCTCAATGTAGTGTGCCTTCCTTGTGACACAACGATGACCCGGCGCCCATGGCTCCTGACAAGTGAAGCATAACTTCCTTCATTTCAAATATCTCTAGGTATCATCATCCAAAGGCCCTCGACCCTGGTTCCCCTTCGGGGGTGGAACCCGCGTGTCTTCCCCCTTGGCTGAAATGCTAGTTTTTGGGGAAATGGAGCTCTCTTCCTTGGCAAGGATTCTTGTAGATCCCTGGCCCTCCCAACTGCATCTTGAAGTGTAGCCAGTCTAGTGGATCTGACTAACCCACACAGAGGTTCCGCCAATCCGTCGATAAACATATACACCCTCTCGGCCACCTACAGATCTGAAACCGTCATTGAGAGCTTCAGGAACTTGGAGATATACGTTTTCAGGTGCCCTGTCTGTTTGAGCTTGGCATCTCGATAAAATGTTATTCTAGGTCCTTTCGGTCAAACCTCTCTATTAGTCTCTGGGTGAACTCTGCATACGCAGTCACCCCTGCGGGACCCAATGTGATCATCCCATGGAACCACCAATCATGAGCTTCCCCTTCAAAGTGCAACATTGCCACCTTGATGGCCTCTACCTTTGCCATTTGGTTCAGCTGGAAATAGATGTCTAGCTTCTCCACCCAAGCCTTTGTCGTAGTCTTTGATGACCCATCAAAAGTAGGCAAAATAAGTCTACCTGCGGTACGTTTCAGGTCATTGCCATGCGCCTACCCACCTCCTCCGTTATAGCTATGGGGTCTACGGTTGTTCCTCTGCTGACAAAATTCATTGAAGGTCAATTGATCTCTAAAATCTTTCCCATGAGTCATGTACTCTGTAAAATACTCGCCGTAATGATCCGGCCTGTCTCTGCTACTAAGAAAGTGAGCATGGTAGAGCGTTGTGGGGTATTTGGTATTACCATTTTCTCAGGCCAATGGTGAGAGGTGCTCGATCCTTCTCCATTCTGAAACCCCCTTGGGTTTTCTCTCTATCTGCTTTCACTGGAAACTTTTTGCCCCATCTCTTCTATTTTCTTGGTGAGCTCCTACACAGATTTTAGGAGGAGGTTTCCAAACTCCTTCTTGTCATCCTCTTCTGACATTGGTGCCTTCCCTTTATCCTCCTCCACTGGAATGAAGTCTCCTTTGCCGGATGTGATCTCAAGCCTACATTATCTGTCTTTGTACTTCCTTGTCCAGTCTGAAATGTCTTCTCTATCTCCAGGTGTCATAAAATGCTTTCTCCACAGGCTAAGCCAAATCTATGAGCTCTGATACCACTGTAATATTCCAAATAGGAAAAATACAACAATACAAAGCATACAAGGAGTAAATCTACAACAATATGGAAAACACATTAAAAACACCATGAAAATAGCTAGAACTACTGAGCCATTTTATTAAAATATTGGAGATGAAAAATAAGTACAATATTTCTAAAAAAGATATCGCTCTAGCTGGCTAAGCTGGCTGGAATGGCCCACAGATTATCCCACCCAAAACACTGCTCTACTGCTGCTTTGTTGGACTCTCCCTCTGCGCTGCCTTGCTGGAAATGCTGCTGTTGGCTGAATAGGGCTGTGTAGATGAGGCTAATCTAGTGCTCAGAAAATTCTGGGATTTTAACCACAGAATCTACTAAAAAAATGAAAAAAACCTAGAAAGGATTTCCAGAAAGGTTGACCTCGGAAAATCACCCTCCTAGGGTTTGAAAACACTCAACTGCTGGGTATGCAGAGCTATGGGTTCAACTGGTAGATAAGCTGGCTGCGACTGCTCCCCAAAGCTCAAATATTGAAGGGCTGATCCCCTCACTGGATTCAAAGCGGAAATGCCTTGGAATTTATCCCTCCCCAGAACCCCTATGTTGCTGGATTGCGTAAATCACTGGGTGACTATTGCTGGACTCCGTAAGTCACTGGGTGATTACACTACTACGAAGGGACTATATGTGGCCTGATGCCAAGATACCTAATATGCTCCCATCAAACAATAAACTCCTCTCTTAAGTGGGCACTCGAAGTACCCCAAGGATGAGGTTGGTATCTCCTCTCAGAGATACCCGTGTGCTAAACAACACTGCAAACTCGGCTAAACAACTCAAGCGTGCTCGAGTCGTAAAGACCAGAAAATAAGAATATGCAAGAATGATTTCCATGTCTGCCCTCACCCCCTTATTATTCTTGTGAAACCCTACATCCTTGGGTCCACTCATTAACTACGCTACTACGTGGCCCCTTGACTTTCACACTTGTTTCACATCCACTCATTAACTGTGCTGCTACTCGGCCCCTTGAATTTCACACTAGCTATGCTACCCTCTTGGCCCCTTGGCCCCACAAGAGCTGCATTGTCCACATTAGCTCTATAAAAGTGGTTTTATTCTAAATGTTGGGTTTATGGGTATCTTCACCCTTTTATTTACCTACTGAACTTAAGAAAAATTAAATTGGCAAAAATTTTAATATTTCTAATTAGTTTTCATCTAGTTAGGAATATTACACTTTAGATATCTTAGGAAGAAGATGGATTATTCATCTCTTAATCTAAGTACATCATAGACATGTTGAGGAAATTTCGAGTGAAGGATTGCAAAACAGTTAGCTTTCCCATGGTGACATGATGCAATCTAATAAAGGAAGATGAATATAAGGAAGTTAACTAGAAATTATACATATCCATTATTGGTAGCCTATTTTATGTAATGGCCTCAAAACCAAATGAGATGCAGGAATTTGGACAGGTTGCATGATTCCAAGCAACACCAAAAGATTCTCATTTCCTTTCTATAAAAAGGAGCTTCAAATATCTCAAAGGGACAACTGATTTTGGTCTATGATATCCTAAAGGGATGAGTTGGTTATTACAACTTATATTAATGAAGATTGGGTAGGTTGCACTAATGATTGCAAAAGCAACATTGGAGCAAATTTTTTCTTGGGTGGATGTCTTCTATCATGGTTAAGTAAAAAACAATCTTCAATTTAATTATCTACAGTGGAAGTAGAATATATAGTAGCAACAATGTGTTGTACTCAAGTTCTATGGATGAAACAAATCTTGCAATAACTATAGGTGAAGTTTTATGAGCCCGTTGTGATGTTTTGTGACAAGACTAGTGCCATAAGTATCTCCAAGAATATGGTCATGCATTCAAAAACAAAACACATTCCTATCAAATACCATTTTTTCAGTGTGCAAGTTGAAAAAAAGAACATAATTTAGGTAGAGTAAATTAGGAAAAAGGAGAAAATAGTTGGCATCTTCACCAAATCTA
Source organism: Pinus albicaulis (assembly GCA_034641835.2). Classification (NCBI taxonomy): domain Eukaryota; kingdom Viridiplantae; phylum Streptophyta; class Pinopsida; order Pinales; family Pinaceae; genus Pinus; species Pinus albicaulis. The sequence goes on along the minus strand of CM076580.1, from coordinate 1,410,024,313 downwards.
TGCCTCGTGATACGTATGATTTTCTTTGGCAGAAGCTCAGGATTTTACCAGGTCCATATTGATCTTCATTGCTTTCAGGTTGGCAGATAGGGGAACAAAGGTAGGTTATAGGTAAGAGACAATAGGAAAATTGTCAGGGGGAGTCACTGTTTTCCATTTTCAAAGGGGGAGAGAAATCATGTTAGAAAGATAAAAGGCACGTAGTTAGGGGGGAAATGATAGAAGGGGGAGTACATGCGTTGCCATAAATGATAAAGGGGGAGATTTTTTAAATATGTATTTTCATTGATGTCAACCCAAGAAACACCAAAATATATCGTGCCTTTTTTTACCAAAATGACGTGGTGAATCATAGTGTCTCGAGTCTTTATCATCCTTGTTGCATTCTCCTCGTTGATCTGATTCCAGTGTTATGTGGCATGCCACGAGAATCCTTATGGTTTGAAAGCTATGCTTGTTTTAAATTAAAAAAATGAACTTGTGGGAAAAAGCCCCAAAAGATGACGATGTGGTAGTCAAATAATATTATCACAAAAGGTGTTGTGGAAGGTTCAAAATTTATTTGAAATTTAAATAAAAAATGTCATTGGGATTTTTTTTTTTTAAATTAGCCTTTTAGTTAGCCTCATTAAAAGGAGGGTCTTTTGGCTCCATCATTTAAAATTCAAACGTTGAACTCCCTCCAAAAAAAATAAGATCCAATGTTACGTCTCTCCAAATCTTTAAAAGGAACCTTAATGAATTTACTAGAGTATGCAATCTAATGCATATCCTTGAAGAAATTTTGGATTGTAGTATCTTTGACCCTGTAGAGCAGAAGAAAATCAGACGAGAGGCCATATTTGAGAAGTTGTGAAAGGTTCCTGATTTTTTTTTTTAATACATTATGGGATTCGTTACAAGAAATTGACTATCTAATTTAGCCACAATTTGATGCAATCAAATTATTATTTCTCCTATATTTCTCGACCCTTGTAATATTCCCTTTTTTGGTGTCACCTACTACCGGGTCAGGTCAGACTTCTAGAGTTAGGAGCAGACAGGTCACATGTACAGATTGGTGCTACCAATGGGCTCAGGGGCTCTTCGAAGGAGTTTTGAGGAGTTTTGATGGTTTCTGGAGGCATTCGCTTGATATACTCCATCATCCGAGCGGTTTGGCTTTCGTTCTGGTGCATTCCGATAACTTTCGGAAATTTGAGTTATTTCTGGGCTTAACTCAGCTGATTACACTCAAGGTGGCATTCCGGGAGGAATACATGATGGAACACCTTAGTGTAATAGCTCATTGGAACCAGAACGAGGATACCTACATGGTGGGACAGTTAGACACGAATTTCAGTGACCGGAGGAGGCATGGTAACCGATTTACCCTTTTCTGCATTAAAAAAGAATATTTTAATAAAGGGGAAAAGTGCTCCATGAATAAAATAATAATAAAATAATGCTCTAGAAGGTTCCAAGAGATCTATAAAAGAAAGGGAGGAGGCCATTGGGAGATATCTTTGGAGTAGATCATTTTCTTGTGTATGAGAGGTTTGAGAACGTGGTTCTCTACTTCAGCCGTAGCCCCAGGACGAAAACCCTTAGGTGATTTGTGAGTATTGGACAGAAACCCAATACTCTTGAGGAGATTTCACTCAGAGATCTCACAGTGCTTCAGTGGAGTTTGGAGAGGTTAGTTTTGTCGTAGCCGATTTGCAGCAGTCACCTTGCTGAGCCATCTACATCATTGCCAGCATCATTCATCAGTTGGGCCAGAGATCTTTCTGGGTTTGCTCCGCTTGCTTGGCAAGCTCAGGTTCCGCTGTTCCTTTATGTTGATGTACTTTTTACCATGGATTAATAAAATGGCTCAGTGATTTTATCAGCATCCATTGTGTTCTATTAGTGGCTGTGTGTATATTTCCATTTATTTTGTTGCTTAAGTTTATTTCTGAAATTTTAGTTAAAATATCCCATTTGGGATATTACAGTGGTATCAGAGCTTTAGTCTTGGCTCAGTCTACGGGTTTAAGCTCCAGTTGTAGTAATTATTATTTAAATTTTCAGTTACAGCTATTATTATCAAAGGGTTTGTCGTGGAAACAAAAAACTCGGTACCTAGAGAGAAAATGTTGAAGAAGAAACCCTCAAGGGGTTCATTGCAAAGGAAATTTCTTTCAAGGCAAAGATTGAGTTTCATATGAGGTGTGGTGTATTATGCTGAAGGAGTCAAATCTTTGTGGAGACCGTATGAAAACTCAAAAGCCAAACTAGAAGTGTAAGAGAGGCCGCATCGAAATCTTGCAGTGTCAAGTCATTTGGCCAAAATTACTAAGAGGCCAAGCTTTACGATGGAGTAATTATTAAATCATTCAATTTACTTCGAAGGAGTTGTTCACATTCTGGGAACCACATTTGTTCAAATTACTTGGTCAAAATTTTTATTCAGTCAAATTTAATTTTGAAGAATATCTTCCAAGACACCATTTTGCAAGGCCATAAAATATTAATTGAAAAAGGGTCATGATATTATTAATTTCTCGATGTCAAAATTTTGAAAGGGTCGTGAATCACTAGGGGTTTTACTGGCATGATCTTGGACGAGAGTTCATTCTCTTTGCAGGCCAGGACCAATTTTATTGTGAAGGATGAGAGCCTATTCTATCGCAGACCGAGGGCATCATCTAGTGTATTCTCCAGGAGGGACGTACTGCCAGATATCTGTGATTTTGTTCAAATCTCATAAAATCAAAGCGATTTGGGAAGCGGAAATTATCGCTTTGTGGGAATTCATTGTCATAGCCAACCTCAAGGCCATACAACATGATGGCCTTGCATTTGAATTCCGCATGAAGACGTGGTTCGAGTCATGGCATTGACACGGAGGAATCATGGCCCCATAGTTGACTGCTCTCAAAATCGAGAGGCACCGTAAACGAGGTTGACGCCTACAACTGACTGACTCCAACATCATACTAGTCAACAATAGCCAGGGGACAAACTTGTGGATCATGGTGTATCCAATCATGTGAAGCAGTATCGTGCAACCTCCATGGATATGGGTTGGATCTCTGTGCAGAAGCCAAATCCATTGACGACAAGCCACATTCTTTGCTAAGCCTTAGGTATTCGTGCCGCTAATACCAAATTTCTGGGTTGTACTCATCACGATTTGAGACCAAGATCTTTGCTGGAAAGTGTGTTCGCTACAGGTGCAAAACTTCTTTGAGCTGCTACAGGAACTCAACATGAAATATGTGAGGAGAACTCTTACTTCGTGGGTGAATTCAACTCATGGGAGTGGATGAAAAATTCCTTATACAGCCAGCCAAAAAATTCCATGTATTTTCCTGCTAGCTGAGCGTGTTAATATGGGCATTGAGAAGGACGTTGGGCACTTCACTGTACGTGGGAAAAATTATCACGCACTTGCTAATCCAGCGCATCAATTCTAGGTTCTCAGTGTTAACTTTGGCACTACAAATTTGTTATTTTAATATCTATATTTGTTGAAGTTGTATGCATTCTAAAAACAATTCAAGCTGTTGGGTTTTATTTCCTATGTAATTAATTTCCAGTGGTGCTACTGTTTGCATTTAATATTTGGGTCTGTACATTTCTGAGCATGTAGCGAGTCATATAAGTAAGAGAGAGGGTTTTTTCGAGTGGGATGTCCATTACATATGTAATGCTGAGTTACAACAGCTCAGGAATGCAATACTGAGTTGAAGCAACTTAGAATTGCACGTGAAACATTGTGCAAGTAATCTGTTTGTTAAAACACTTCACTGGGAAAAATAGCAAACTCAGAAAATAATGTTCTCATGCAAGAATTCCGTGATGGAGGAAATCCTCAATAATTTGAGAAGATTGAACATAGAAATTAACCATGGAATGCACCCAGAAACCAAGCAGAACAATAGACCTATTTCAAGAGAGATTTGTGCCATCCTTCAAAAAGGACAACCAAAAGATTTGCAGGGAACATTGGAGATTGGTCACAAAATTTTTGCACTTGGGACAGATCTGAAACACATGAAGATGTCATGGAGAGTTTTTTCCAAACTAGAAGAATTTAATGAAATCATGTCTACAATAGACCAAGCAGAAGAGAAGAAACTGATTTGGGCTCTAAAGCCTGCTATGCTTGCTTTCATACAATCCAAATTCTTGGAGGAACCTTGTGAAGGGGTCACACTTCTAGCTGCAGCTTGCCTTAGTAACGTCATGAAATTGACCACACCTATAGCCCCATATAATGATGATGTTATGAGGAGGATTATGAGGTTGATTGTAGAGACTTTTTAGGATTTGGACAATTGTGCAGGCTCTACCTTTGGGAAGAAGCTTGAGCTTCTATGGAGTATGGCCACAGTCAAGACTTATGTCATCATGTTTGACCTTGACTGTGATGACTTGAGTTTGCAGATGTTCCAATGCTTCTTCAGCATTAGGAGACATCATCCTGACACCGTCATAGCACACATGCAGTCCATCTTGTCATCATGTATGAGAGACCATGAGACCATTGGCCGAGAGTTGCAGACCCGGTTGTTGAGCGTCTGGAGGAGAAAGCAGTTGGTCTCGCTCGCTGCTTATGAGCGAGCCCAAGGGCCAGTTGAGAAGAACATTGATTTTCTCCGGAGACAGTTGATCAGGGAGGAGCTGCTCCAGTTTAGTGGGTCAGGCAACAGAAATGAGCTGAGGAGGAAGGGAATTTTCGTCATTTTCAAAGAACCTTGGAGGCCTAATCACTCATGTTTGAGAGATGCAGATGATGTGGCAGAGGCCGGAAAGGAGGGCATTACTTATATATTTCAGGGTGAGGACTCTTCTTTAGATGAGTCCATAGGATCAGTTGAGGACGCTTCTGGGGAGCTAGGGCAGTCATGCATAGATCATGACAGTAGATCGGAGTTGTGTTCTAGTGTGCAGGGTGAGCAGTCACGGGACTCTGCAGGAGATACTCTGGGTGAAGAGTCACTTGTGATGATTCAGCCAGAGCAACATGTGATGGAGCCTAAGTCGGCAGAGAAGGACACTATTCACATCAGGCATGATATTCCTTTGGGGGAGAGCCAGATGGGCACCCACATTGAGCTGATGAGGGATATGCCGCCAACATTGGGGTCAGCCATTGAGGTGGAGCAGTCAGATGCACTGACATCGAGTACGGTGACAGTAGTTGCGGATCCATATCCTCTGGAGGTGTTGGAGGTTGATGGGATTGTTCTGCAGGGGGCTAGTAGACAGCAGGAGCATGAAATTCCTGATCAGGAGTGGGAGGAGCTGTTGGAGATGGTGGAGCATCCTCTATGGGTCGAAACATTGATGAGGTGCAGATAGATGTACATGCAGTCAGCAGAGTTTCAGTACTTTCAGTGAGTAGAACTCTCCAGGAGTACATCAATGGGCCTTGTAGCATATCTTTCCCACTTTGGCCCATTATAGAGAGAGGGGATTTCTTCTACAGGTAGTTTTCATTGGCAGATAGGGTAGAGCAGTGCGAGTTGATTACGGGCTGGCAACAACACTCCAGGCATGTTCCATATGTAGTTGTTGCTACATTGGATTCTTCTTCCAGGATGGATTGGCGGGAGATCATGAGTTGGTATCCTCTTGATGGTACGATATTCTTCGTAGGTAGCACAGCAGGGCAAGGGCCCTTAGACATGACAGATGACACAGGTTCCAGTTGGCAGTGGGGTAGATTCTTCAGCATCCCATCCCGGTTTCAGGAGAGCAGAATCAACAGTGGATTTAGTCAGGGATTGGATTGGAGAGAGGTGATGACTTGGTACACAATTGTTGGGGCAGCTTACACCGTCATAGATCTAGCGCATCAGGAGATATGGTCTTCCCCTCTTAGAGCATCAGTCATAGCTAGAGGTAGTGTGCAGTCTGGGCCATGGGACTTGGGCGAGGATTGGTCACCGTGGCATGGGGATCTGGGAGGATTATTTGATGATAGGTACAGTGAGAGATCAGTTTGGGATCCCAGCATTGAGGGGTCTATTCCGGGTGGCTTGACATAGGAACATAGTTGCACCAGGAGGTTTGTATGGGATCCGGGCATTGGGTCTCAGTTTCATCGGGCCAACAGAGTGGCCCACATATTTGGATTTCTTGAGGACAAGCAATCTTGGGGCGGAAGGTCTGTAATATTCCCTTTTTTGGTGTCACCTACTACCGGGTCAGGTCGGATTTCCAGAGTTAGGAGTAGACAGGTCACATGTACAGATTGGTGCTACCAGTGGGCTCAAGAGCTCTTTGGAGGAGTTTTGAGGAGTTTTGAGGATTTTTGATGGTTTTTGGAGGCATTCGCTTGATATACTCTATCATCCGAGCGGTTTGGCTTTCGTTCCAGTGCATTCCGATAACTTTCGAAAATTTGAGTTATTTCTGGGCTTAACTCAGCTGATTACACTCAAGGTGGCATTCCGGGAGGAATACATGATGGAACACCTTAGTGTAATATCTCATTGGAATCGGAACGAGGATACCTACATGGTGGGACAGTTAGACATGGATTTCAGTGACCGGAGGATGTGTGGTAGCCGATTTACCCTTTTCTGCATTAAAAAGGAATATTTTAATAAAGGGGAAAAGTGCTCCATGAATAAAATAATAATAAAATAATGCTCTAGCAGGCTCCAAGAGATCTATAAAATAAAGGGAGGAGGCCATTGGGAGATATCTTTGGAGTAGATCATTTTCTTGTGTATGAGAGGTTTGATAACGTGGTTCTCTACTTCAGCCGTAGCCTCAAGACGGAAACCCTCAGTTGATTTGTGAGTATTGGACGGAAACCCAATACCCTTGAGGAGATTTCACTCAGAGATCTCACAGTGCTTCAGTGGAGTTTGGAGAGGTCAGTTTTGCCGTAGCCGATTTGCAGCAGTCACCTTGCTGAGCCATCTACGTCATTGTCAGCGTCATTCATCAGTTGGGCCAGAGATCTTTCTGGGTTTGCTCCGCTTGCTTGGCAAGCTCAGGTTCCGCTGTTCATTTATGTTGATGTACTTTTTACCATGGATTAATAAAATGGCTCAGTGATTTTATCGGCATCCATTGTGTTATATTAGTGGCTGTGTGTATATTTCCATTTATTTTGCTGCTTAAGTTTATTTCTACAATTTTAGTTAAAATATCCCATTTGAGATATCACAACTCTCCTTCAGGGTAAACTTCTAATCAACATGTGGAAAAATTTAGGGTGCATATATTTTTAGGTTCTCTACAATTCTTGTGGCCTAGTTACGATGAATTCATATGGCACTCTTGCACAGTGAAATCAATTGTTGCAAACACTTGTAATTATCTTTGTGATCCTATTGATTTGAGCTCTATTTAAACCACAAAGACAACGTTTAAGTTTGACTCACATCTAAATGTTCGGTTCTTGGCTAGGGAATGTTAGAAAATGATATATTACATAGCAATGGAACACATAAAATATATGGAAACACAAACACATAAATAACATATAACACAAGAGAGACACAGATATATGTGGCTCACCCAACTTGGGCTACATCCACAGAAACAATCAATCCTTATTGTTAGCACAGTTCTTTGCTAAGTCATGATTCCATTTCATAGTTTTGTTTTTAGGATTAAACTTCGATTTTTTTTATTTTATTTTTTTGGTCGCTATCAAAAATTATGAAGTGTCAACTTTAGTCTTTTCAAACAGTCTATTATATTCCTATTTCTATCTTTTCTTTTTATCCTGATGCTACCGGAAATTCCGGAAGCTTACTTTGTTTTTTAAAAAATAAAACGAAAAAGCACCTCCGCTTTTACCAAGCCACGTGTTGTAGTGTAAATACGCCTAAAATATTTTTTAAATGTTTTCATATCTCATTAAGGGTGTCGTATTGATTCAGTCTAGTTCAAGTCAATTCGTGATATACGTTAATCCTATGTGTCAACTCGCATAATGCACTTAACCGTTAATGTCGTCCGCCTGTCAACCCCAAGTCATTTATAGGTATGTTAAGGTACATGTTTTTCTGAACGAAGGAGATGGTCGTTATTAGGCTTAACACCATAACCATTTGGTTGGTTGCACAATAGTGCTACCGAAAATTTCGGCCAATTAACAACAAGACAACGGAGGTGACTGTTAGTCACAGATCCGCTTGTCTCAAGCCATCTGGAGCCCTCCATATGGAAATACGTAGCCAACTGAAGGTAATAATGGATTATCACATGGTGCACATCACAGTGAGGGATATTTGGCATGATGAAGGTCAATTTTCATGGGGTGATGAACCATAGATTTTTTTTAAAACCACCAAAAAGTAGGAGCCCTGTCATTTGAGGTTTTCGTTGTTGAAGATCGAATTGTTTAGAGTCATAGTTTTAGGAGGAGTCTGGATTTCAGACAAGATTTCAAAGGAGAATACAAGAAACACTTGTAAGGTGAAACTCCTCCAACTCAGCCACCTATCATTTTCAAGAGACAGTCATTTATTTTCTGAATATGAATAAAATAGGTGGAAAAATAAATTGAATTGAGCCAGAGGGTGCAGATCTAGTGGATGCAAATTCGAGGGCATGAAGCTTGTTTATCCAGCCGGGGTGGTATTCTCTATGCACCAAGTTAGGGAGCTCTCACTCAGGAGTAGCTCAAGAGTTTTCTAACTCTTTTAATGGACAAGAAGCCACAATTTATGGCCTTACATTGCAGTTTTTTGGAGAATTCATTACTGAAGCCTTTAACCTTCCACAGGAAGGAGAGAGGTGGTTTAAAGGGCATGTCATCACAGGATTAGACCTCAATAGTTTCCTCAAGGATGCACACAGAGATCCAAATTGAGAAAAGGAAATTCCAAGTAGTTATCTTAAGAATGACTAGGCATAAGCTATTAAGCTTATCAAGATATACCTCACTTGTGAAATGAGGTATATAGTTGTGTTCCTTTATGACATGAGGTTTCTTTTTCACGTTGCAGGAATGAAGACATTAAATCTGCCATATTTTTTATTGAAAAGCCTGAAAAATATGTCAGCAAGGGTTCAAACTCACTGTTTTTTCAGAGTGTAGGTTGTATCACCAAGATTTAATCAAACTTATAGTTGAAGAATAATTAGGAAAGAGAAATCAAAATTAGGATCATTTTTTATTTTATAGGGTAGGCCAACCTGCACCTACACCTCTAGTTTCACAACCACACCTTCTAGATACAAAAAGAAGAACAAAGAGAGGCAAAAAAAGAAAATGTCTATAAGAAGGCCAAGGGTAAGAAAGAAAAGGTTTCCGCAGTTAAAACTGAGGGAAAGTTGGAAAAGGGAGAGAGTTCCTCAACAAGTAAACCTAAATCTAAAATGGTGCCCCCTGTTCCTCCTTTTCCTAATGTCTACACTAGAGCCCGAAGATGAAGGTATGCAAATGAAGATAAATCAAAAGCGCGGGTGCGACCGGAAATTCCAGAAGCACATATTCAAAAGAATATGCAGAAAGAGTATCCACCTACACAATCAGATGAAGAACTCCTTAAGGATGCTGGATATGACATCAATAGTAAGAAGAAGAAAGAAGAAGCCAAACTTGTTGTTGGTACCAGAAAGAGGCATACCAAAGACAACAATAAGTTTAAGCTTAAGTCCAAGGCTCTACATAATCCAAGCCTAATGATAAAGTTCATTGATATTGAAGGTAAGCCTGAACGTTCAAAGACAAAGACATTCATGAAGAAAAACAAAACAAAAAACCCCTTTAGAGCAGCGCTTAGAGCCCTCAAAGAGAAGAAAAAAACAAAAGGGTTATAAGGAGGAGAAAGCCATTTTCAAGGAAGCAACCACAAGAGCAACCAGATCTAGATCAACTGCTGACAACAAAACATACTTGGATAAGCTTGATGAAGCTGCAGCCCACATAGAAGGAAGGTAAAAGGGTTTTTGATACAAGTCTTTTTGCTAATCAGTAAAAATTTTGAACAACAGCTTAGGTGTCAAGGAATATAAGTCTGCATACGATTTTCAGCATTTTCTGTGTATTTTTGAAAATGAAACAGAACACTACTAGAAATTCTGGTAGCATTCCATTTTTTGTGCAGTTATAGGTTTTTACCGAAATTTCCAGTAGTGCCTGTTTTAATTAAATTTTGACACCTGTCAGCAAATTTTTCCGAGCCAGTTAAGGATGGATAAGAACCCATAACCAAATGGATATAACAAGTGATGGCGAAAGGTGGTTATGAGGTTGTGAAGGTATTATTAAATGGAGCTACATGGTTATTAAAGACCCAAGAGGGGCAACATAACAACACACTCAGCATTTCAGCCCAGATTTCTTCTCTTCTTTCTTCTCCGTCTATCCTTTCTGTTAGTTTTCGATAGGATAAGTATGTAATGTATTTTGACACCTATGTAATATTAGGAGAAATGTTTCCTTATTTTTAGAAGAGATAGAGTTGGTGCCTCTCTTGCTATATATACCACTTGTAAATACCATTTCCAGGTTGGATGTTGATCTACCTAAAGACTAAATATAATAAAAAGCCTTTTTGCTTCATGCTAGAGGATTTTGTGACTCAAGGAACATGTAATGTGTGGTGTGTCTCTTTTCTTTCTTAATTTCTTCTAAAATATGAATTGCAGCAATTAGTAAGGTGTGAGTGAGAAATTGTTAAAGGATTTAATAGTAAATTACATGCTTTCAGTTTTCTGCAAATTATATGTGTGTTATAGAACATGTCAGTGAAGATTTCATAAAGGATTTGCGGAATACTTTATACATGTAATATATTTTATGAATGTTGTTTGCCTTACATAAACAGATTTTGTGTAAAGAGCCATCATCATAGCTGTGTGACTGATTTAGGATAGGAATATTTCCTAGAATAGGTACCAACTATCTATCTTCTCCATTTGTACACTGTGCTCCCTATACTACCAATTCAACCACACAATTTATAATTGCCACAACTTTCCAAATGCATGAAAGTTTTAAAGAATATAAAAAAATCATTTCAAAAATATTTGAGAAGCCATACCACCACTCAAATGACCTCTTTAAAATTTGAAATGAACTATGATGTGTAAGGCTTACTCCATATGCAGTCAAGGAGTGACTCCTTACGCTAACACTTTCTTTCTATTATCCAAAAAAATGAAGAGACACAATCTACAACAGATATGTTGTAATATCCTTTACTCTCTCACACAGCCCCCTTGCTATTTCTCGCTCAGAGTATACATCCCATACACAGATGCAATACAATACCCTCATACAACAAAGGGGATGACTTCTAGGGAAAAAAACCCCAAATTAAACATAACTTCTACCTATTAGATCATCTTCCTAATGAACGACCTACATTGACTACAAAATTATAATATTTTACAAGACAATTTTACACTTCCCCCACTGGACCCCCTTGAAAACGATTAAAAAACGGACAACGTTGTCGTCCTGTTAAGAAAAAGGGTCCAATGCGGTGATACACCTAAATAAAGAACATAATCAAGCTCCACACCCAACAATATCCCACTTGGAGAGGGGTTGTAGAAACTCCACTCCTACTTCATTTGCCGGATAATAACTCCACTTTGGACTTGGTTGTTTCTCATCTTCATCATGATAATTGAAGACCAATTGAAACCAAGCAGAATCTCAGTTTCTCCCTGGTTACAAATTTTTTTAACATATCTGAATGATTCTGGCTAGTGTGTATCTTTTCCAGCTTCAAATATCCATCTTCCAATACTGACCGTATGAAATGGTACTCGAGTTGTATGTGTTTAGTTGTGGAATGAAATTTTGATTTTTTTGCAAGATGATTGACACTCTGGCTATCACTATATAACCTTCCCATCTCCTACTTCTTACCTAATTCATCCATAAAACTTTGTAACCAAATCATTTATTTACTAGCCATTGTAGCAGCAACATACTCTGCTTCTGTTGTTGAAAGTGCAACAACACTTTGCATTTTTGAAACCCAACTGACCGTTGTTCCACCTACAGTAAATACATACCTTGTAGTTCTCCTCCTGTTATCTTTATCACTTGCCATATCTGCATCAACATATTCCCAATAGAGTAAGGTTTGAACCACGAAAGCATAATGCTTGATTTGTGGTACCTCTCAAATATCTGAGAATCCATTTCATTGCCATCCAATGTTCTTTTCCTGGATTGTTCATGTACCTTCTTACAGCTTCCACTGCATGTGAAATATCAGGCCTTGTGAAGACCATTGCATACATTAAGCCTTCAACTACTAATGCATATGGAACTTTAGACATATAATCCATTTCTTCTTAGGTCTTGAGGCACATATCCTTACTAAGTTTGAATTTTCTAACCAAAGGTGTACTAACTGGTTTTGCATTCTACATATTAAATATTTTCAACACCTTTTGTATGTACTCATTCTGAGACAATGTTAATTTGCAATTTTTCCTGTCTCTAGTTATTCTCATACTAAGGATTTGTTTTGCAGCTCCCAAATCCTTCATTGCAAATGAATTTGCCAATTTTCCTTTGAGCACATTTATTTCCTGCATATTAGACCTTGCAACAAACATTTCATCTACATACAATAACAATATAATATAGTTGCCATCATTTTTCTTTTTCAGATAAACACAATGATCAGAGTGACATCTAGTATAACCATGTTCAGACATAAACCTGTCAAATTTTAGATACCACTTCCTCGAAGTCTGTTTTAATTTTTCTTCAACCTGCACACTAATTCTTCTTTCCCTTTGACCTCATATCCTTGTGGTTGTTGCATATAGATCTCTTCCTCCAAATCTACATGGAGAAAGGTTTTATTTACATCTAACTGTTCAATATGAAAATCTTCTGCTGCTACAAGACTTAAAATAGTTCTGATTGAATTCATTTTAACAACAGGAGAAAATATTTCATCAAAGTCAATACATTTATTCTACGCAAACCCCTTCACCACAAGTCTAGCTTTGTACCTATATTTTCCTCCATCTTCTTCCTTCAACCTGTAAACCCATTTAATCTGCAATGTTGTTTTACCTGTAGGAAACCTGACTAAGTCCCAATTCTGGTTATGTATTAAGGAGTCCATATCTTCTTTCATGGATAGCTCCCACTTCTTCCTGGTTTCTACCTGCATTTCTTATTCATAACATTTGAGTTCACCAGAATAAGTTAACAAAACATAATATAATGAAGGAGAATATTGTTCAGGGGGTCTACTTATCCTAATAGATCTTCTAACACCACTTTCTGGTGTTCGAGGTGCCTGTTTTTGTTGTGGTGGTGGTTGTTGTTGTGGTTGTTGATTATAATTATTATTTTTAGGCACCCTTACTTTTTCTGTGATCTCATCAAGAACTGTGTATTCTTTGTTTCCTTTTTCTTGTTTCTTTTCCTGCAATTGATCCGTATACAAGACCTTTTCATTGAATATTACATCTCTGCTCCTAATGATTTTGTGATTTTCATAATCATATAAGCGATAACCAAAATCATTAACACCATATCCAATAAAGGTACATTTCTTTGATTTTGCCTCAAGCTTTGTTCTATTTTCTTTATTAATATGGAAAAAGGCCTCACAACCAAAAGGATTAAAAAATGAGTAGTTTATCGTTTTACCTATCCATGCCTTCTCTGGAATACCACCATCCAACGAACTTGAAGGCCCCCTATTTATTAGATAAACAACAGTATCTACAACATCTGCCCAAAATTATAAAGGCAATCCTGCATGCAATCTCATGTACCATGCACGCTCCATGATTGTCCTGTTTATCCTTTCTGACACACCATTTTCCTGTGGTGTTCTTGGAACCATGTTCTCTCTACAAATTCCATGCTCTAAACAATACCTATCAAACTCTTTGCTGCAATATTCACCTCCATTGTCTGATCTGAGACACTTCAACTTCTTTTCATGTATCAATCTCAACCAAAGCTTTCCATTTATTGAAAGTATCAAATACATCAGATTTATTCTGAATACAATAAATCCAAGTTTTTCTAGTTGCATCATCAATAAAAGTAACATAATAATGAGAGCCACCGAGAGATGACACCTGAGCAGGTTCCCATACATCTGTATGCACAAGCTATAATTTTTCGCTCTTCTTCTCTTTCCCAACTCTAAGAAATCTGAATTTGTTCTGTTTTCCATAAACACAATTCTCACATAAATCGAAATCAATATTCTTCAAACCTGGCAACAAATTTCTTGAGTGAAGAATCTTCATCCCCTTCTCACTGATTTGTCTAAGCCTATAATGATATAATTTCATATTTTCTCCTGTGAAGGTTAAAACATTAACACAATTAGAAATACCATTGCATAAATACAATTTACCAAGCTTTTCTCCTTTTCCTATTACTAGATCTCCTTTAGTGACCTTCCAGGTTTTATCTTAAAAATTTGTCACACAACCTTCATTTCTTAACTGCCCTGTTGTAATTAGATTTTTCTCCAGATCTGGAACATATCTTACCTACTTTAATAACCATTGGTTTCCATTCTGTTGTTTTACAATAACTTTAACCATTCCAACGATTTTAAAGGTTTATCATCACCAAGACGAACCTGTCCAAAATCTCCTTGATGATAGTCATGAAAATGTTTCTTATCAGGTGTAGCATGGAATGAGGCCCTTGAATCTACCATCGATACATCAATAAAATTTTCTAAAGAAATAATCAAAGAATCTTGTAACACATCACATGTCACATTTTCTTCATGATTGTATTCTTGTTGTGTGTCTCCTTCTTTTACCTAGCAAGACTTACAGTCTTTCTACATGTGTCCTTTCTTCCCACATTTCCAACACACTATCCCTGATATGGACTTGGATCTGTATTTCCTTGATTAACTACGATATCTTGAGCTCTTTCCTCTTTCCATTTTTCTTCCCCTAGTCTCTGCACTTAAAGAGTTTCCCGATGTCTCAACAGAGCTTTTCCGTCGCATTTCCTTGCTAAGGATGGCACCGATAACATCATTAAAATTTAAAGTACTAGATCTAGAGACAGAGTTACTGATGGCCATAACTAAACCCTTCCAAATTTCTGGTAATGAGCATAGAAATAACATAGCCCTAAATTCATCATCAAATTTTATCCTTATAGAAGTTAACTGACTGGTAACTGTATTAAATTCATTTAAATGGTCAACAACAGATCCACCTTCTGAGATATTCATATTAAATCAACGTTTCATAAGAAATACCTTATTTGAGGTTGAGGATTTTTCATATAGTTTTGACAATGCCATCATTAAACCCTCTGTTGTCATTTTCTTCGAAATATTAAAGGCTACCGATGCCGCTAGGCACAACTGTATTGTTCCAAATGCCTTTCTGTTGAGAATCACCCATTCTTCATCTATCATACCCGATGACTTCTTTGATTTTCCGCTCAATGGCGAGTACATATCTTTCTGATATAGATAATCTTCCATCTACATCTTCCACATCTGGTAGTTTTGTCATTAACTTTCTCGACACTAAAGCTGCCATTTTCCACCATTTCTCCCACTCGAACTAGGAACCCTTCTTTCCTGCGAGTTTATCAACCAAATATACCTTCGGCTCTGATACCAGTTGTTAGAAAATTATATATTACAGAGAAATGGAACACATAAAATATGCAGAAACACAAACACATAAATAACGTATAAAACAAGAGAGACACAGATATATGTGGTTCACCCAACTTGTGCTACGTCCATGGAAACAACCAATCCTTCCTTTCTATTATCTAGCAAAATGAAGAGAAACAACCTACAACAGATGTGTTGTAATATCCTTTACTCTCTCACATAGTCCCCCTTTCTATTTCTAGCTTAGACGTAATACAATACCCTCATACAACAGAGGGGATGCCTTCTAGGTCAGAAAACCATAAATTAAACATAACTTCTACTGTCAGATCGTCTGCCTAATTAATGACCTAGATTGACTACGAAATTACAATATTTTTCAAGGAAATTTTACATAGCCCCCCCATTGGACCCCCCTCACCGCGATCAAATGATGGGTGGTATTGCCACCCCGTTAAGAAGAGGGGTCCAATGCGACGATACATCTAAATAAAGAAGATAATCAGTGTACACACCCAACAATCTCCCACTTGGATACTGGTTGTAGCAACTCCACTACTAGTTCTTTTGTTGGATAATGACTCCACTTTGGGCTTGGTTGTTTCTCATCTTCATCATCATACTTGAAGAGAAATTGAAATTGAGAAGAATCTCATTTTCTCCCTAGTTACAACTTTTGTTAACATATCTGAAGGATTTTGGCTAGTGTGTATATTTTCCAGCTTCAAATCTCCATATTCGAATACTGACCGTATGAAATGGTACTTGAGTTGTATGTGTTTAGTCGTGGAATGAAATACTGAGTTCTTTGCAAGGTGAATGGCACTCTGGCTGTCATTGTGTAACCTCCCCATCCCCTACTTCTTACCTAATTCATCCATAAACCTTTGTAACCAAATCATTTCTTTACTAGCCTCTGTAGCAGCAACATACTCTACTTCTGTTGTTGAAAGTGTAACAACACTTTGCATTTTTGAAACCTAGTTGACCATTGTTCCACCTACATTAAATACATACCCTGTAGTGCTCCTCTTGTTATCTCCATCACCTGCCATATCTGCATCAACATATCCCTGTAGAGTAATGTTTGAACCACCAAATCATAATGCTTGATTTGTGGTACCTCTCAAATATCCGAGCATCCATTTCACTGCCATCCAATGTTCTTTTCCTAGATTTTTCATGTACCTTCTTACAAATCCCACTGCATGTGCAATATCAGGCCTTGTGCAGACCATTGCATACATTAAGCTTCCAACTGTTGATGCATATGAAACTTTAGACATATAATGAATTTCTTCTTGGGTCTTGGGGTGCATCTCCTTACTATGTTTGAAATGGCTAGCCAAAGGTGTACTAACTGGTTTTTCATTTTGCATATTAAATATTTTCAACACCTTTTGTATGTACACATTATGGGACAATGTTAATTTGTAATTTTTCCTATCTTTAGCTATTCTCATACTAAGGATTTGTTTTGCAGCTCACAAATACTTCATTGCAAATGAATTTTCCAATTTTCTTTTGAGCACATTTATTTCTTGCATGTTAGACCTTGCAACAAGCATGTCATCTAAATACAATAACAATATAATATAGCTGCCATCAATTTGCTTTTTCAGATAAACACAATGATCAGAGTGACATCTAGTATAACCTTATTCAGACAGAAACTTGTCAAATTTAGATACCACTGCCTCAGAGCCTGTTTTAATTTTTTTTTCAACCTGCACACTAATTTTTGTTTCCCTTTGAAATCATATCCTTGTGGTTGTTGCATATATTTATATTCCTCCAAATCTCCATGGAGGAAGGTTGTCTTTACATCTAACTTTTCAAGATGCAAATATTCTGCTGCTGCAAGACTTAAAATAGTTATGATTGAAGTAATTTTAAGAACACGAGAAAATAAAACATCAAATTAATTACCTTTCTTCTATTCAAACCCCTTCACCACAAGTCTAGCTTTGTACCTCTATTTTCATCCATTTTCTTCGTTCAACTTGTAAACTCATTTATTCTACAATGTTGTTTTACCTACAGGCAACCTGACTAAGTCCCAAATCTGGTTATGTATTAAGGACTCCATCTCTTCTTTCATGGCTAGCTCTCACTTCTTCCTAGTTTCTACCTTCATTGCTTCTTCATAACATTTTGGTTCACCAGAATCAGTCAACAATACATAATATAATGAAGGATAATATCGTTCATGGTGTTTACTTATCCCGGTAGATCTTCTGACACCACTTTCTGGTGTTTGAGGTGACTGATGCTATTGTGGTAGTTGATGTTGTTGTGGTTGTTGATTATAATTATTATTTTCAGGCACCTTTATGTTTCTGTGATCTCATAAAGAACTGTGTATTCTTTGTTTTATTTTTCTTGTTTGTTTTCCTGCGACTGATCCCTATACAAGACATTTTCATTGAATATGCTCCTAATGATTTTTTTATTTTCATAATCATATAAGCTATAACCAAAATCATTAACACCGTATCTAATAAAGGTACATTTCTTTGATTTTTCCTCAAGCTTTGTTCTATTTTCTTTATTAATATGGAAAAATGCCTCAAAACCAAAAGGCTTTACAAATGAGTAGTTTACCATTTTACCTGTCCATGCCTCCTCTGAAATTCCACCATCCAAGGAACTTGAAGGCCCATTTTTATTAGATAAACAACAGTATCTAGCCCAAAATTGTAAAGGCATTCATGCATGCAATCTCATGCACCTTGCACACTCCATGATTGTCCTGTTCATCCTTTCTGACACACCATTTTCCTATGGTGTTCTGGAATTGTCTTCTCTCTGCAAATTCCATGCTCTAAACAGTACCTGTAAAACACTTTGTTGCAATATTCACCTCCATTTTCTGGTCTAAGACACTTCAACTTATTTTCTATCTCAATATCAGCCAAAGATTTCCATTTCTTGAAAGTATAAAATACATCAGATTTATTCTGAATACAATAAATCCAAGTTTTTTCTAGTTGCATCATCAATAAAAGTAACATGATAATGAGGGCCACCGAGATATGATACTTAAGCAGGTCCTCATACATTTGTATGCACAAGATCTAATTTTTCACTCTTCTTTTCTTTCCCAAATCTAAGAAATCTGACTCTCTTCCGTTTTCCATAAACACAATTCTCACAGAAATCCAAATCAATATTCTTCAAACCTGGCAACAAGTTTCTTGGGTGAAGAATATTCATCCCCTTCTCACTCATGTGTCTGAGCCTATAATGCCATAATTTTGTGTCTACCCCTATGGAGGTTAAAGCATTAACACAATTAGAAATACCATTGCATAAATACAATGTACCAACATTTTCTCCTTTTTCTATTACCAAGGCTCCTTTAGTGACCTTCCAGGTTTTATCTAAAAAAATTGTCACACAACCTTCATTGTCTAATTGCCTTGTTGAAATCATATTTTTCTTCATATATGGAACATGCCTTACCTCCTTTAATAACCATTGGTTTTGATTCTGTTATTTTACAAGAACTTTACCCATTCCTATGATTTTACATGGTTTATCATCACCGAGACGAACCTGTCCAAAATCTCCTTGAACATAGAAATGAAAATGTTTCTTATCAGGTGTGGCATGGAATGAGGCCCTTGAATCTACCACCTAGGCATCAATAACATTTTCTAAATTCAAAATATAGAAATAATTAGTTCCTTCAAAATATTGAAGGCTACCGATGCCGCCAGGCACATCTATATTGTTCCAAGTGCATTTCTGTTGAGAATATCCCATTCTTCATCTATTATACTCGACGACTTATTTGGTTTTACCACTTAATGGTGATTACAGATATTTCTGATATAGATAATCTTCCATCTACATCTTCCACAACTAGTAGTTTTGGTCGTTAAATTTATCGACCCCAAACCTGCCATTTTCTGCCATTTCTCCCACTCGAACTAGGAACCCTTCTTTCCTGTGGGTTTATCTGCCAAATATATCTTTGACTCTGATACCAGTTGTTAAAAAATTATATATTACAAATCAATGGAACACATAAAATATGCAGAAACACAAACACATAAATAACATATAAAATAAGAGAGACACAGATATATGTGGTTCACCCAACTTGGGCTACGTCCAGGGAAACAACCAGTCCTTCCTTTCTATTATCCAGCAAAATGAAGAGACACAACCTACAATATATCCGTTTTAATATCCTTTACTCTCTCACATAATCCCCCTTGCTATTTCTCGCTCAAAGTATACACCCCATACACAGACACTATACAATACCTTCATACAACAGAGGGGATGCCTTCTAGGGAAAAAAACTTTAAATTAAACATAACTTCTACCATCAGGGAATCCGCCTAATTAATGGCCCAGATTGACTACGAAATTACAATATTTTACAAGGCAATTTTACACCACCCCTTCGATCCTTCTGACGATGATCAAACGATGGGTGGCATTGCCGCCTCGTTAAGAACAAGGGTCCAACGTGGTGATACATCTAAATAAATAAGATAATCAGGCTCCACACCCAAAAAGGAAGTTTTCTATTTTTAAAATAGTTTGATCAATATAGAAGTTACTTCTATGACCTCATAAGAGCATCACTGGTGAGACACTGACAAATTTAATCCAAAAATATAAACTTGTTTCATCAAAGTATTTAAGCCATGGACCAACAAGTGGTATTGAATGTGATCTGGACTTGTTACACATTTAATTCAACTTGTGGGATTGATATTTTTCAATACTTGTCCTTACGGCCTTGATACTCTTCAATAAAAAAATTCACATTTTTTAAAAATTTTGAGGTTCGGTATTGAAGCAATTAAATATGGTAACATCTGAAATGGATCAGTTCTGAGACAACGAAGGTATAAACCTACTTTGTGTTGAAAATAATTCCATTATCGTAATTTTAATTTGTTAGGGTTTTGAGGTAGCAAGTTTGGACATTTATGAGAAGACCAAAATTTAACTTGAATCTGGTACATTATATCTTGGAGATAAATAAAAAAAGTTGCTTCAACTAATTTTGAAGTTTTCTTTGTGACTGGTTATGCATATTGTTGAGGAGACAAAGGTCTAGAAACTTACTGGAAATAAACGTATGATAATTGTGTTATAATATCTATTTGAAGCAGTTTGCATATTTGCTGATCTCTTGGAAGAAAATATCTTAACGATGTATTGTTGACCTTACAATACCTTGATCTGCTAAAGAATTCCATTCAAGTTTTCTAGTTTCTCTAAGGGGTTTTACAGAGGAATACAATATTAAATAACCTGTGGTGTGAAGTTTTGACTTTGATGGCAGTAGCAAGGTTTCATTTGCATATCAGTTAGGATTTTTATTTTTCATACTTTTGGATGTGTATTAGCATTGTCTTCACGATCAATAGTTTCAGCATTGCTTGCAACAAGGATAGAGGTACAATAATGACATTTGCTTTAAAGGACAATAATTGAACACTTGCAAGAATTTTGGGATACAACAGTTTGGCAGAAATAGTCACTTGGTCATCAATTTGAATCTTGTAGAACTGGTTCTGTCAGAGTATTATTTGCAGTAAGTGTTTCATCATTTTACAAGGGTTAGATTATTGGGATTTCATTGTCAAATGATTTCGGGAGTCTATTATGTGTGGTTCATTGTACCTGGTACAAGAGCTCATAAATATCTTGTAAGTGGGTCATTGTCCCTGGTATGGGACCCCGAAATAATTGTTCTAATCTATTATCATTTTCAGGGTGGTTGGGTGGTGCTAGGAAGGTGGTTTAAGTCACCTTCAAGTTGTAGCCTAAAAATACTTCAGGGTGGTAGGCTGGTGCTAGGGAAAGTTGGAGCTTACAGAGCATTGCAAAATCCTTCTAATGGTGTTGGTAAAACAGGGTGTAGGAGCATCCTTTTAGGATTTGGAGTTGTCTGATAAAACTAGAAATTTTTTATAAAGTATTATGGAGTTGGGGATTCCCTTTCAGTCATAGTTGAAGCATTGATGTACTCATAAATTATTAGAGAAGCATTCGTTGATTTTTCTCTGGGAAGGGTTTCCACCTAAAATTTTTGGTGAATTTTTCTTGATGTGTTGATATTGTATGCTCATAATTAATGCTGTCAAAATTTATAAATACTAATTATAATAAGAAAGATTGATTCATCCCCCTCTTATTATTTCCAACAAAAAAACATTCGAACCTTCTCAAACAAAGAGGCATATCACCTTGCTGCACCAACCCCACCAACAACCCCAGATCCATTTTGGAAATAACTCTGGGCTCAAAAATTTTGGCCAAAGGTATAAATGTTTACTTGGATCCTTGCAAAACGTTGCATCCTCACCTGGGATAAGATGCACAAAAGATGCCTTCATGGACCATCATGGTGTTGCATGTGTAAAATTTAGATGGAATCTATGGATCACCTTCTACATACTTGTGAATTTTCTAACAGTCTTTGGATCATATTGGCATGAGGCTTACAGAGCATAGACATGGTTGAAGATAATATTGTTCAAAATCTCAAATATTTGGTTTAATCCCCTTTCCAAAACTCGATCCTCATTTAACTATGGAACATAGCTCCTGGTTTTCTTTCTTGGGAAATATGGAAGGAAGGAAACCAAAGAATATTCAACGACAAATACAAATCCCAGGAAAGCATATGGTACCTCCTTCACAAGCACTTAAAGGAGACCTTGTTCCTATCTATATGGGAGGATAAGGAATTTCAAGCCCCCCCTAATTAAAACATTGTCTTAGCTTGGTTGCAACTAAAGGACCCCCATCCACAAGGTATCTGCACTCATCCTTAGACCAACCCCCCAAATCCAGATACCTGGTCTCCACCTTCGCAGAAGCACTGAAATCTAAATTTCGATGGAGTGCCCAAAGGAAGCCTGAAGGAGGTTGGAGACATAATAAGGCTTTACAAAGGCTAGATTGGTCATGACAGCAATAATGCAACCTAGCTTGAATTCTTGATTTAGAGCCTTATTATTTCCAGAACCCACACTCTCCACCTAATCATCATTGAGGGCGACTCTCAACTCATACTTCAAGCAATTCAAAAAAATTACAATGGATCACCACCCTCCAAATGCTCCACTATTTGGAAATATACCATAGCATGCAACAATTAGTTCTTATCCCTAAACAATAAGAGGCCATAATATTCTCCTATATTAGACGCAAAGCCAACTCCCTTGAATATTTCCTAGCCAACAAGGGGGTGGAAGAGAGATCCTCCAGTGAGGACATGACATTGGCCACTCCCAAGATAGAGTCCTAGGCTCACCACTGTCAAGACATGGCAACACACAATCTAATCTTCCCAAATTTGGGTGTATGCGACGATCATGAGGCAAGACACCTGGTACATGATCCCCCTGCATGAAAACTTGGGGTGAATAGTAGGGTTCCGACCATTCCTTGAAATCACCTCAAGCCACATTCAATGCATCCAATACATGATATATATATCAAGGACAAAGCATTTACACCTGACGCATGACATGGAATTAGGCATAATTTAACCATACATTCCTTGGGGAAGTCTCCTGGTGCTAAGAGAAATTAGTTGTTGGTGGTCTACAGCTGGTGTGAGACATTGGGGACTTCAGATAATGGGAGGGAATTACATAATTTTGATAATGATGCTAAGAGAGAGAGATCGAGCCAGACGAGGCAGCAATGGATGAGTTTATCAATCTCTTCCCCCCTGGCATGCTCAGGGGGAGGATCAACTTGATGAGGATATTCCATTGCAAATTCAAAGACTCATGGCTACCATGGAGGCCAAGGATATTCACAACACCAAAAAAACTATCTAGGCTATCAAGAATTTGTTAGCCAAGCATTTATGAGACCAGGAGGAAATTAGAGACAATTCTAAAACTTGGATGACAAAGGCTAATTATTTTTTGGTGCATATATGGGATGCTCAGGGACTTAGCCAGGGTGATGGGGATACCATTTCCACCTCCTCTGCCTCTTTTTACATCATTCAATTCTAAAGATAGGTATAAAGTGGAGAGCTCTTCCCACCAGGGATAGAAACCCTCTCCGCTTAGTCACTGAGAAACAAAGGAAAAGAAGGAAAAGGTGGCGACCAACCATAACTCTTTGGAATTAGTGGAAAAACCACCAAACTTGGCCAGTCAGATTGACATTGAGGGCACTTCAAAGGTGAAACCTTAAGAGAACCGAAGGAATCATACATAGCATTCATTGAATGGGAGCATCCTCCCTGGCTTCCAAAGGGATGCGATGACCCATTCATGTTCCTAAAGTTGCAAGAGTAACCTTGAAAGGAGAAAGGTCAAATTAGAAAGGTATCAGGGGAGCCATATCAACCAACAAAACCAAAATATGGCTAGGATAAGGCCAAACCCCACTGGGCATGAAAAATTTCCGAGACTTTTTAGTCTCAAAGGCTTTTATTTTCATGTCATTTTTCTATTCTAGACTGTCTAGTTTTTTCCACATTCTTTTTTCTTTTGTTTTCACATGGTTAATGTCTTACACTTGAACTCACTAGGAGACCATCCGGTTTCCCTATCATGGGTAGATGGCTCTCTCCTCATAAGTCCTCTATTTTTTTGTGCTACTGTTCACATTAAGGCTCAAATCTTTAGGAGAGACCATCTCATTTCCCTTTCATGGGAAGGTGGTCTCCACATGGTTTCTCTATCCACAATTTGCTCTAGAACACATACATTTTTAGTTCTTCAAGTTTGTATTTTATGTATAATTATAATAATATAAAATTTTTAACTTTCTTAAAAAAGTATAACTCTTTAACTAAAAATAAATATCATACATTATATATCAATTTAATAATATTCTTTTAATTTTTTCAATTAAATTTTTTTTTTTTTTTAATTTCAATATAACGACAATAAAAGGGTTTTGAAATTCTAATTTTAATAAAAATATAGATTCTCTGTTTTAATCTAAATTATATAAATCATACACCCTCTCATTTAAATTACTTATCCATCATTTTAATAATATTTTTTTCATTAATAATATATTTTTATAATATTTATATTATACTTTTTTTTTTAAGTTTGCAATGACAAAACTACATCATGGTCATGTCCAAGAATAACACTCGAATAGGGAGGAAAACTGAACCAATTACTTAACATCTAGGAGTGCCTTAACAACACACCCAATCACTATCAATCCAAAACTAGGGAAAATTTTAAGGATGGAAAATTATCTTGAAGTTTAAAAAAAGTGAAGAATCTCACTAGTCCCTAATATGCAAACTATAAAATGTTTATTTATGTATTTGTAAAATTATTCAAATTTATAATGATTTTATATATACTCTCTATATAATGTTGGCGATTTTTAAGGTAAAGTAATTTTATACTATAAAATTTGGGCAAATCATTTTTATAAAAAATGGAAATTGACAAATCATTTTTTTTGGAAAAATAATGGAAAATTAGCCCACCTGCAAATATTAACCCCTAAAATTTTACATGTCAAAAACCCATAAAATTATATTATACTTTTTATAATATGCCAACGTAGTTCCATCCTAACCCTGGATCTATCAAGCGTCGAGAGGGATCAAATCTCTCGAGGTGAAAACCTCTTTTTTGAGTGAAAAACTTGAGGAAAGGTTTGCACGTCAAAAGATTTGATCCCTCTCGGTGCTCGATAGATCTGGGGTTAAGATGGATCTAGGTTGGTTTCAATCGCGTGCGATCATACAAATTTTTTTGAACATATAATTATTTTGATCATTTCAAATATGCTAAATACGTCTAAGATTAATTTTGTCAATTTAATTTTTAATTTTTTTAGTTACCTTAGTTTGTTGAGATGAGAGAGACTATTAGTCACTTGAATGATGAAAAATAATGAAATACAAATTTTGAGTGCAAAGTGACAATGTAACAATGTTCAATGATATAAAATGTGAATAATAAAAATATAGTCACTTACAAACAATATTCATTGCAATCAATTTGGAACTATGTTCTTCTATTATTCTTATTGCCACACCTATTAGTTTTTTCCATCTTCTTATATCGATCATATGAAAAGGGTAGTTGAAATAATAGACCAATCAAATATTTAACTCAAACTACTATAGTAAATATGATACCTTGTCTATTTTTCTTTCCAATATTAATAATAGTTTTCTCCAAATTCAATCATTAAGACTTAGGGAGTGTTAAACCCCAAGTAATTTTTCAATGGTAGTTATTTTATATTATCATGTTTGAATGCAAATTGATTAACAATGTTGAATGATGGAAAATGGGAATAATAAGAATGAGAAGAAGAGTTAGGAAAATACATGGAGGGAGGAAGAGATATATATATGGAGAGAGAAGTGTTAGAGAGAGAGAGAGAGAAGGGGAAGAGAGAGAGAGAGAGAGGGAGGGAGGGAGAGAGAGAGAGATATGGAGAGAGTGTGTATGTTTGCGGGTGAGATAGAGATATAAAAAAGAAGAGACAATGGGAGATAGAGATATAGATGGAGGGAGAAAATATGTTCTTACACTAAAATCAATGCAAACTATTAATCTAATTAATTTGAAGTTAAAGTACATCATACATCTAGTTGCATCAAATTAGAAATAAACATCTACACTAAAATCAATGCATCTAGTGCAAATAATAAAATAGGATTATAAATAAACATATACACTGAAATCAATGAATCTAGTGCAAGCAATTAGATAGGATTAGAAATCAATATCTATATTGAAACCATTGCGCCTAGTGCAAGTAATCATATATGAGTAGAAATCAACATCTACATTGAAATAAATGAATTTGTGTAAGGTATTAAATAGGTTAGAAATCAACATCTACAATGAAATCAATGCATCTAGTGTAAGATATTAAATAGGATTAGAAATCGACATCTACAGTGAAATCAATTCATCTAGTGTAAGCGATCAAATACGATTAGAAATCAATATCTACACTAAAACCAATGCATCGAGTGGAAGCAATAAAATAGGAGTAGAAATTAACATCTACACTAAAATAAATGCATTTAGTGTAAGGTATTAAACAGGATTAGAAATTGACATCTACACTGAAATTAATGCATCTAGTGAAAACTATCAAATAGGATTAGAAATCAACAAATACACTAAAATAAATACATCTGTTTTAGTGAAAAACAAAAATATTCATGATTTATAGATCTAAATTATATGTCTTTATTTGTCTTTGTGTGTCTCTTTATTCTTCCCTCTCTCTCCACCTTCCATTATATGTCTATCTCCCTCCCTCTCTCCTTCTCTCTCTCCCCCATCTCTCTCTCTCCTCCTCTCCCTCTCCTTCTCTATATTTCTCTTCTTCCCTCTCTCCACCTGCCATCTATATCTATACCTCCCTCAATCTCTACTTATTTGTCTCTCTATCTCAACCTCGTAAGCACATGTCATACTCTCTCTCTCTCTCTCTCTCTCTCTCTCTCTCTCTCTCTCTCTATATATATATATATATATATATATATATATATCTTCCCATGTCTCTCCTTCTTTATCTCTCTATATCATCCCGAAAACATACTCTCTTTCTCTCCATACCTATCTATCATTTTTTCGCTCCCTCTTACTCTCTTCCCCTTATCTATCTCTCTATATCTCTCTCTCTCTACCCCCTCCATCTATATATCTATCTTCCATTGTCTCTCTATCTCAGGCCCTAAACATACACACACTCTCTCCATCTCTCTCTCTCTCTCTCTCTCTCTCTCTTCCACTTCTCTCTCCATGTCTATCTCTCTTCCTTAACCCTCTCTCCCCCTTCCATCTATATCTCTATCTCCCTATGTCTCTCCTTCTCACCCCAAAAACATACACACACTCTCCATATCTATTTATATCTCTCTCCCTCCCTCTTCCTATCCCTCTCTCTCTTCCCCCCCCTCTCTCTCTCCCTCTCTCTATCTCTATCTCTTCCATCTTTCTCTCCTCTCCCTCATCATGTCTCCATCTCTCCCTTGTCACTCCCTCTCCCTCTCCACATTTATCTCTTTATGCCATTCTTCTCCTTCAAACTCCATCTCTCGCTCCCCATCTCTCTCCTCTCTCTCATGTCCTCCCTCTCTTCCTTCCTATTTCTCGCTTTCTCTCCCACCTCCCTCTGTCTCTCCCCCCATCACTCTCTCTCCCTCTCTCTCTCCACCATCAAACTATGTCACTATCTCCCTCCTTCTCTCCTTCTCGCTTTTCCCCTCTCTCCCCCCTCCATATATATGTCTCCCTATCTCTCTCTTCGCCTTATTTCCCTATCTCTATCCTCTCCTTTTATCTCTCTTTCCTCATATCCTCTCTCCCTCATTCCCTCTTCATCTCTCCCTTGTCACTCCCTCTCTCTATCTCCTCATCTATATCTCAATGTCTTTGCTCTTCCCTCCCTCTCTTTCCCCCTCCAGATCCATCACTCTTTCCTTCCCTCTATCCTCCTCTCTCCCCCCTCCTCTCTCTCCATGTCTCTCCCACCTCTAGGTCTCTCTCCCCCACTATTCCCCCTCCATATTTCTCTCTCTCCTAAATATGATCCCATTGTATTGTAGTTAAGAAAGTATTGAAGTTTACAAGGAAAAAATAAAAGAAAAACATAACTGGTTGTAAAATATTAAAACTATATTTTGGATCAATTTTGTCAAAGAAAATACAATAATAAAAAACTTAAAAAGAATCATGCACTATCTTTCGTCTATCAATGTTAGTCACTTTGCTTGCTTTCTCTCTTGGCTTGGATCCTTGGTTAATATGCATCTATCTTGGAACTTTATAATATTATTTATGTTATATAAATTTCACATATGTATATATAAAAGTATTCTCATTTTTAATTTATTAAAACCAAGATTTAATATTTATGAGAATATTTTTAGTATTCTTGAGGATGGAGGGTTTAGACATACCTCAAATGTAATTAGAAACTTTTTTCTTTTAGATTTAATTAAAAAATGTTCTAAAATTAAATTAAAATAAATTATTTGTAAATATTTTCGTTTTGAAATAAGTTATGGTTTTTGGGCATGTGGTATTGATAAGCCATGATATTGACCCATGGTATTGTAATAGTATAATTACACTCCTAGATCCATAATATAATAATCAAAAGCCTAGATGGCCCATGGTATTGATAAACCATGGTATTGTGATTTTCTTCCCTCCTTCCCTCTCTCTATCTTTCTCTTTTGGGTATTGGTCCATGTTATTGAATTGAAAGCCTATTTAGAAGTCAATAATATTCATCATAATATTCATGATTAAAAGTCTTGCTATATTGTAAATATTAAATTTTTATGTGCTTATTAATTAAATTTAAAGATGGTTATGGAATCATTATTTTAATTTATATGGTAAAATGGATGTTAATTTATAAGTACTATTTATATGTTATATATTTTAATGCAATATGTATGTTATATTTTCTTTTATCTATTTTTTTTAATAAAATTACAATATAAAAAATATTGGATTTAAAAAATATCTAACATTTCACATCTCACATATCATGCCCACACATATACCCTATCCACATCTAACATCTTACATTTAATTCCCACACATCTACACTATACTGGGTTGTAGAGTGCTTCTCGGTGCAACCAACCTAGATCCATCTTAAGCCCAGATCTATCGAGCACCGAGAGGGATCTAATATCTCGAGGTGCAAACCTCTTTTTTGAGCGAAAAACTTGAGGAAAGATTTGCACCTCAAGAGGTTTGATCCCTCTCGGTGCTTGATAGATCCAGGGTCAAGATAGATCTAGGTTGGTTTTAGTTGTGTGCCGTCATACAATTTTTTTTGAACCTATAATTATTTTGATCATTTTGAATACGCTAAATATGTATAAGGTTAATTTGGTCAATTTAATTTTAAATTTTCTTAGTTACCTCAGTTTGTTGAGATAAGAGAGATTGTTAGTAACTTAAATAATGAAATACAAATTTTGATTGCAAAGTGACAATGTAACAATGCTGAATGGTAGAAAAATTAATTTGGTCAATTTAATTTTAAATTTTCTTAGTTACCTCACTTTGTTGAGATAAGAGAGATTGGTAGTAACTTGAATAATGAAATACAAATTTTGAGTGCAAAATGACAATGTAACAATGTTGAATGGTAGAAAATGTGAATAATAAAAATATAGTCAATTACAAACATTCTTCATTGTGATCAATCTAAAACTATTTTCTTCTATTGTTTTTATTGTCACACCTATTAGTTTTTCCATTTTCTCATATCAATCATATGAAAAGGGAAGTTGAAATCATAGACCATTCCAATATTTAACTCGAGCTAATGTAGTAAACATGATACCTTGTATATGTTTCTCTCCAATATTAATAGTAGTTTTCTCCAAAGTTAATCATTCTGACTTATGGAGTGTTAAACCCCAAATAATTTTTAATGGTAGTTATTTTCTATTACCACATTTGAATGAAAAGTGATTAACAATGTTGAATGATGGAAAATGAGAATAATAAGAACATTAGCCAATTACAAATAGTTTACAGTTTCAGGAAGAAAACATTGGGTGACTGAACATTTTATTTAGGATGAAAATTCAAGTATTATATTTATGGTTGAATTACTGTAACATAGAAGTAAATGCATCTAGTGTAAAGTATTAAATAGGATTATAAATCAACATGTACACTAAAATCAATGCATTTAGTGCAAGCGATCAAATATGATTAGAAATAAAAGACTACACTAAAATCAATACATCTATTTTAATGAAAAAAAAAATATTCATGACCTTCTAGATCTAACTTCTATGTATGTATTTGTCTATGTGTGTCTCTTTATTCTTCCCTCTCTCTCCATCTTCCATTATGTGTCTATCTCCTTCCCTCTATCCTTCTCTCTCTCCCCCTCCCTCTCTCTCCCATCTCTCTCTCTCTCTCTACCTCTCCCTCTTTTTCTTTATCTTTATCTTCTTCCCTCTCTCCCCCTGCCATCTATATCTATGCCTCCCTCCATCTCTCCTTATTTGTATCTCTATCTAAACCCACTAAACACATGGCATGCTCTCTTTCTCTCTCTCCATATCTATCTCTCTTCCTCCATCCCTCTCTTTTTCTCTCTCTTATTCCCTCTCGCCCCCTCCATTTATATCTCTATCTCCCCCTGTCTCTCCTTTATCTCTTTATATCAACCCACAAACATACACTCTCTCCCTCCATATCTATCTATATACCTATCTCTCCCTCTTCCTCTCCCTCTCTAACTCTTCCTCTTATCTCTCTCTCTCTCTCTCCATGTATATCACTATCTCCCATTGTTTGTATCTCTCATTGTCTCTCTATCTCAGCCCCCAAATATACAAACTCTCTCTCGCTCTCTCTCTCTCCCCATATCTAAATCTCTTCCTCCCCCCTCTCTTCAGCCCTCTCTCCCCCCTCCATTTATATCTTTATCTCCCCTTGTCTCTCCTTCTCACCGCCAAAACATACACACTCACTCTATATATTAATCTCTCTCTCCCTCCCTATTCATTTCCCTCTATATCCTACCTTTATTTCTCTCTCTCTTCCCCTTCTCTCTCTCTCTCTCTCTCTCGTCACTCCCTCTCCCTCTCCACCCTTCTCTCTCTATGTATTTCTTCCCCTTCCAACTCCGTCTCTCTCTCCCCATCTCTCCCCTCTCTCTCAAGTCCTCTCTATCCCCCTCTCTCTCGTCTCTCTCAAGTCCTCTCTCTCTTCCTTCCTCTCTCTCCTTTCTCTCAAACCTCCCTCTATCTCTCCCCCCATAACTCTCTCTCTTTATCTCCACCCTCCAACTATGTCACTATCTTCGTCCCTCTCTCATTCTCGCTCTCCCCCTCTCTTTCCCCCTCTATATCTATGTATCCTCGTCTCTCTCTTCCCCTTCTTTCCCTATCTCTATCCTCTCCTTTTCTATCACTTCCCTCATCTCCTCTCTCCCTCATTCCATCTTCATCTCTCCCTTGTCATTCCCTCTCTCTCTCCTCCTCTATCTCTCAATGTATTTGTTCTTCCCTCCCTCTATTTCCCCCTCCCCCCTCCTCTCTCTCCCCCACTTTATTACCCCTCCATCTCACTCTCTCTCTCTTAAATATGATCCATTGTATTTTATTTCAGAAAGTATTTAAAAAAAAAATTGGTTGTAAAATATTATACCTATATTTTGGATTAGTCATGTGAAAGAAAATACAATAATAAAAAAGTTAAAAGAACGAGTCCCTATCTTTCCCCTATCATTATTAGTAAATTTTATTTCTCTCTTAGCCTGGATCCTTGGTTAAGATGCATCTATTGTGGTTCTTTATAATATTATTTATATTATATAAATTTCACATATGTATATATAAAAGTGTTCTCATTTTTATTTTATTAAAACCTTGATTTAATCTCTATGGGAATATTTTTAGTATTCTTGAGGATGGAGGGTTTAGACATACCTTAAAAGTAATTATAATTTTTTTTTAGATTTAATTAAAAAATGTTATAAAATTAAATTAAAATAAAGTATTTGTAAAATATTTTAATTTTGAAATAATTTATGGTTTTTGGGCATGTGGTAT
The DNA here is from genome assembly GCA_034641835.2 of Pinus albicaulis. Lineage (NCBI taxonomy): Eukaryota > Viridiplantae > Streptophyta > Pinopsida > Pinales > Pinaceae > Pinus > Pinus albicaulis. Next base: position 1,409,992,216 of record CM076580.1, on the reverse strand, counting down.
TTTGATAAACTATGGTATTGATCCATGGTATTGTAACAAAAAAATTAAAAGCCTAGATCCATGACATAATAATCAAAAGTATAGATGACCCACGGTATTGATAAACCATGGTATTAGCCCATGGTATTATGATTTTCTTCCCTCCTCTCCCTCTCTCTTTCTCTTTAGGGTATTGGCCCATGGTATTATAGGAACACCTATTTAGAAGTTAATAATATTCATGGTAAATATTCATGATTAAAAATCTTGTTATATTGTTAAATTGAAGTTAATTTATAAGTATTATTTATATGTTATATATTTTAATGTGATTTGTATATTATATTTTCTTTTATCTAAAAAATGGTCTTGAAGATAAGCCTATATGATTATCACCAAAAAAACTCTCTCCAAATATTATGGATTAAAAAAAAAAATAATTAATATTAAAATTGAGTGGAAACTAAATTTATTCAAACAAACTACACCACGTAATTATCACTAATTAAAACTAGCATACCGGAGAAGCTGGGGAAAGGAATGTCGAATATTTAATTATTTAAAATTAGGAGGATTTTTTTTTTTTTGGAAAAAAAAAACAATTTTCAAAAGGATTTTAAGTGAGGGTAAATGTGAGTACATATAATATAAAATAGAAAGATGCAACATAGGTTTTTTTTAATTACTAGTTCTTTGTTAATCTAATTTAAATTTCTAATGGAAGTGACAAAAACAATAAAATGGTGACATATAAGATTATCTTTATTCAACAACAATGAATGATTTAATAAAGGGTGATTATGTGTATACAATGTCTAAATGGTCTTATTGTTTATAATTAGCAAGGAATTCCAAATAGAATAATTGGCAATGGACTTAAACAACAACATAGGAAAAAATTGCAATCGTGATAGATATAGATGGTAATATTTACGATATATTAATGAAACTCTCATTGATGTCGTGTAGCACTAAAGGGTATTGTTTGTCTTGTATTTTTGTTATTTTTGTTACTCTCATCTATATATTACTTATTTTCCTTCTTAGCTTTGTTATTTGGTTAATAAGAAGGAATTCATACTACTTATTTTCCTTTTTAGATCCGTTATGTTATCTAGTTAATAAGAAGGAAGTGATACTTTGGATCTCCTCAGTTAAGAATCATGGGTCATGTCTCAGTTGTATTACTCAATTTCCTAAATTACTTCTATGTTTTTCACAAGGAACTCATTAATATTTAACAATTCCTATAATGAGTTAATTATAATAATCTATAATTGAAAATGACTTGGATAATTCAATATGTGAGTATATACACTGATAAAAAAGCAGAAATGTACACATAAAGAAAAAAGTTCTATTACACAATACTACATCACAGGAATACATCACAATATTTATGGTGCTGGTGAGATCCAACCACTTCCAAATATGAATAGGGAGGTTGAGATATTCTCTCAACATCCACCTACAATTCTGCAACTAATTCTAATATGATTATGGAAGAATTATCTTCCAACACTCCCCCTTAATTCTTACATACACATTATAACACATATTATAAAAAAAATGATCTTCGTCTCACTAGTCTTCATCAACAACTCTACCCACTATGTAGTAGTTTGGAATTCGCTCTTTCTCTCTCCACATCTTCGAAGTTACCTTATGACTCATCTAAAGTACACCTGCTTTTGATCGTCAATAATGAAATTTTCAAGATCAATAGTATTGACAACTCGGCTCGTCGGGGCTTCATGATAAGCACTAACAAGTGATGAACCATCCTATGGACCAATCACCATCTGTCGAATATTTCGCTTTCATATATCCATTAGTGGCTAGGCAAATGGTCTGAATATTGAATGTGTTTAAGAGTTGATCTAACAACTTACATGCTTCACACAGATGGATCTCATACTGTAACATGTAGTTGACATTCTTGAAGCCCGAAGCACAACAAGACCCATCAACGTATCACTAATTCACATAATCAAATTAGTCATGCACCGAAGAACGTCGAGAACGACTAATGAAATTATATTTCACTGTTCAAGAATTGGTTTTGCACCTTTATAAACAAAATGGAAAAACTACACTAATTTCACAACAACAAAATCAATAATCATGAAACTATTAGCTGTCATCCAGGCATTGGACAAGTCACCACATGTCCCCTTAGCATAAATTAAAGGTCTTTCATCTGGTTCATTCTTTATTTTTGAGTTTTCCTTCTTCATAAATAAATTGTTAGAGAGGTCAATTCTAACAAAATCACACTCACATACCGAATTGACCAAACTCAATAGGTTTAAAAATGCAAACTCCAAATAAATTAAATATAAAAAAAATTTCCTTTCACCTTGAACCACGATTTCAACCATCACAATTATACATGATATTTCCGCCCACGCTATTGCCCACTAGAAACAGCATGTGGAAGTTAGCGTGGGACTGAAGCCATGGATCTTTTGGAGAGTAGATCCTTGTTTGGAAAATCAACACAGCGGCACTACTCAAATTATTGAGGACCCAACTTAGAAAACAAAACTAACTTATAAATTTAGCAAAGGGATTGTAAACAAATGGTTCCACATTATCTTTCTTTTAATGGAGAATTCTTGTAGAAATCATATACATAAACATTACCGAAAACTTAGATATTCAAAATACTCCCTAGAGCTGAATATGGGAAAATCGTACCAAGATTCTGAAATTTGTGAAGTTGCTCTTATAATATTTGAAGTTCGCAGAGTAAATAGAATTAGAAGTGATAGTACTATTGTGCAGTTTTAAATTGGTCCATAGGCATACTTTTAGTTTGGTGCAAGAGATCAACACTGCAAAGATGAAAGAAGGGAATCTTCAATTTCACACTCCTCTCCTTTGCACGGGCACCATAATTTTTACAGATTTTGTAATGAAAACCACTCATTCACCATGAAATTTGATGTTGCAGTAATCCCTGACAACACTTTCATAGATGCCTCTAGAAAACAACCCAAACAAATACCAAAGGGAAAATCACAAGGCAACCTTGTGTCGAGAAGGAGGAACAAAATTGTTTCTAGTAATAACTCTTATTCCTCTAGATTGAGCCTAAGTGTGTTGCCCTTTATCATCAATAACTCTCCTATTGTATCACACAGTTGGTTGAAAAAGACTACAAATTGGCAAATATTGTTATTAGGTGTTTATTCAAGTACTGGCCTATTTCAAACTATCAAAAGGAGGTATTGTTTCTAGGGAAGCTAGAGGAGGTTTTATAATCTATACAAGCTGCAAAATCTCAACATTGTATGGTCCCTCTATTTCGACAGATTGGTCAGTGTCTTAATAGCTCACATTTCCAGGTTGCTAAATGAGCCCTCCTTCATGCCATCAGCTCACGAATGCCACTATGCCTTTCTGTATCCATAACAAAATGATAAAATATATTATTGGTTGCCTTCTGTTGTGAGCTTAAAAATAACGATTCTCAATGCGGAATAAATAAATACTTTAAAATAATCGAAAAATAAAAATTAATGCCCAATAAATCATACCTCCATCCATTGATGCTACTCACACTACGATTTTACAAGAAAAAACCAATCTGCAAAAGTCGTTTTTCTCCTCAAATCTAGAAAAATCCCATCCTTTTTAAAGCTGGTACGTTCTTTCAAAACCAGAAGGCCATTACCGGGCATTTGAGAAGTGTGGGGTTTCGACCACAAGTAGACAGTGATGGATGACCACTGGATTAATTCCCAACTAACTAAATGGCAGAAATTTGAGAGATGGGCCAAACCCTTCTAACTAATTTGGCAAAGACCACATCTATCTATTCGTCTCTCTCTCCTGAAATTCAACGGATGCATAGGATGAAAGAAATAACCAGAGGCGTTTGAATCACATTAATGGAAAACACATCACTATATATTCAATTTTACTCCTTTACAAATATATCTTTGCTCAGAAAATCTGAAGGCACTTCCAAGCTCTGCTCACTCTAACTTGATGGTGTAAATCTGAAGGGGATTGAGTTAGTGAGCTTGGGGACCAAACAAAAGTATTTATAGCCAAGCTTCCATCAAGCTTCTGTTGGCTATGTGTCAAGTGTTCCAAAAATCATGGTAGAGAACTGCAGTGGGAGTAATGGACCACTTCAGAAGCTCCCAACAAGAAAATTAATTAACTGCAGTTGATTTCTATAATTTAAGGAAATGACTGTAGTTGGTTTCCATAAATTAAGGAAATGACTGCAGTTGGTTTCCAGAAATAACTAGGAGAGGGAGCGTAACATTATCCCACTTGGTCCATACTTCCAAATTTAATGTCTCATCTTAAAACCCATTGATAATATGTATTAAGTAATAGATACATGAATCATGGCGATAAGTCCTCTAATGACGAGTATTATCTTCCATGTATTACTATGTATTTATTTGTATTAAAATTTATGTGGAAAAAATTTCTTAATGAATAAACCCTATGTTTATTCTTGGTCCTACACAGATGAATTCTCTCAAATCAAATTAAGGTGCACATAAATATGAGAAAAACATCACAATAATTAAGAATTTCATTAAAAATAACATTGTTCATACAATGAGAAACTACATAATGGAACCAAGTCCCATATTCTTTACATGATCCTTGAATTTAAACAGTGGCATGCCCTTAGTCAAAGGATCAACAATCATCAACTCAGTGCTAACGTGCTCAATGACCACTTTATTTTCTTTAACACATTCCCTTATAGCTAAAAACAACAGTTGAATTGTCACAATATATTCTCAATGGCTTAGAGATAGAATCCATAATTCTAAGCCCAAAAATGAAACTCTTAATCCATACACCATGTAAAGTAGCCTCAAAACAGGAGATGAACTCGGCTTCCATAGTGGAAGTGGCAATGAAGGTCTGCTTGACACTCCTCCATGATACAGCTCCACCGCCCATCATAAAAATGTATCCTGATGTTGATTTGCGTGAATCAACACATCCAGCAAAGTCAGAATCTGAGTAGCCAATTACTTCCAAATTGTCCGTCTGTCTATACATAAGCATGTAGTTTTTGGTTCCTTGAAGGTACCTCATTAATTTCTTTGCAGCTCTCTAGTGGTCTAAATCTGGATCACTCTGATATTGTCCTAACATTCCCACAACAAATGAAATGTCAGGTCTTGTGCAGACATGAGCATACGTTAGGCTTCCGACAGCAAAAGCATATGGAATTTTCTTTATTTGTTCCCTTTCAAAGTCGTTCTTCGGGCATTGGTTCAAACTAAACCTATCAACCTTCACAATGGGAGCGACACTTGGTGAACAATCCTTCATCTAAAATCTCTCTAAAATTTTATTAATATAGGTTTCCTAACACAGACCCAAGATGCCTCGAAATTTGTCTCTATGGATCTTGATTCTTAATGCCAATGACATAAGATGCCTCACCCATATCCTTCATATCGAAATTTTTAGAGAGGAATTGTTTCACCTCATGCAGCAAACCCTTATCATTGGTTGCTAGAAAAATGTCATCCACATATAAAACAAGAAAACAGGTTTTACTCCCACTGACTTTCAGGTATATACATTCATCCATAATGTTTTCTACAAAACCAAAAGAAGAAATTACATTATGAAATTTCAAATACCATTGGCGGGATGCTTGTTTTAATCCATATAATGATTTCTTGAGCTTGCAAACCAATTGCTCACCATCACTAGAGGAGAATCCTTCAGGTTGTTTCATGTAAACCTCCTCCTCTAGATCTCCATTGAGAAATGAATTTTTCACATTCATTTGTTGCAACTCCAAGTCAAAATGGGCTACTAATTCCATAATAATGCGCAAGGAATCTTTCTTAGATACAGGAGAGAAAGTCTCCGTGTAATTGATTCCTTGATTCTGAGTGAATCCCTTTGCAACAAGTCTTGCCTTGTATCTCTCAATGTTTCCCAATGAGTATTTCTTTGTCTTAAAGACCCATTTACATCCAATGGATTTTGAACCATTAGGCAACTCAACAAGATCCCAGACTTCGTTACTCTTCATAGAATTCATCTCTTCCTTCATGGCATCGTACCATAATTCTGATTCTTTGCAACTCATGGCTTGTGAAAAAGACTCGGGATCATTTTCGGCTCCAATGTTGTAGTCATATTCTTGCAGATACACAACATAATAATCAGGAATTGTTGATCTCTTTGGTATAATATATATTCTTAATGTTGTACCACCATCTTCCTGAGAAGTATGTGGTTCAACTCGTTGTTCAAAAATTCTTGGAAATTCTTGAACTATCTGATCTACTGGAATGTCGTCAGCAACTTGTGGAACTTCAACAATTGGTTGTTCAACACCAGTTTGTACTTGAGGGGTGCTGTGAACAATAACTAATATATCAATTGAGGTGGAAGGTTGAGATTCTGAATGATCCTTCTCAGAAACTATGTTCCTGGTTTGATCGCTCCCACTGATCAAGTCATTTTCAAGAAACTTTGCATTTCTTGATTCCACAATCCTAGTGCTACGAGATGGACAGTAAAATCTGTAACCTTTAGACCTTTCAGCATATCCAATGAAATACCCACTAATGGTCCTTGGGTCCAGCTTCTTCTCTTGTGGATTATATATTCTCACTTCAGACGGGCATCCCCAAACGCGCATATGTTGCAAACTCGGTTTCCAACCTTTCCATAATTCAAATGGCATTTTAGGAACAGCCTTGGTTGGAACTCAATTTAATATATACACTGTCATCTTAAGTGCTTTAGTCCACAAGGATTTAGGAAGATTGGAGTTGCTAAGCATACTTCGCACCATGTCCAATAATGTTCGGTTTCTTCTTTCTGCTACACCATTCTGGTCGGGTGAACGAGGCATGGTGTATTGGGCAACAATCCCATGCTCTTGAAGAAATTTTGCGAATGGCCCAGGTGCTTGTCCATCTTCTGTGTATCTACCATAATATTCTCCACCTCTATCTTATCTCACGATCTTAATTTGCTTGTCGCATTGTTTCTCTACTTCAGCCTTAAAAATATTAAAGGCATCTAACGCTTCGCTCTTTTTATGAAGCATGTCGAGATACATATAACGTGAGTAATCATCTATAAAAGAGATGAAGTATCTTTGACCATGTGAGTCCATGTTTGGACTACATATATCAGTATGTATGATCTCTAATATGTTCGAACTCCTATTGGCACCTTTCTTTGACTTGTTGGTATGTTTTTCTTTTATGCAGTCCACACAAGTCTCAAAATCAATAAAATCCATAGTATTAAGTACCCCTTCATTTACCAATATTTTAATTCTTTCTATGGAGATATGACCTAGTCTCCAGTGCCATAATTTAGAGGAATTTTCATTAATAACACATATTTTAGTGCCAGTGTGAACATGCATTGAATCATAAGTGACATTGTTTTGTAAATTAATGCAGTAAAGACCATTAGACAAAATACCATTCCCAACACAATCATATTTATAAAATAAACTAAAGGATTTTTCTGAAAAGTTAAAGGAGTATCCAAAAGGTACAAGCCTTGAAATTGAAATCAAGTTTCTAGAAAAACTTGGTACATAAAAGGTCCTTTATAATTCTAAAACAAAGCCACTACTTAAAGTTAAATAGCATGTTCCTATAGCTTCCACATGCGAGCCCATCTTGTTTCCTGATAAGATGCTTTGCTCATTGCCCACTGGCTTTCCTTAGGTTTTGCAAACCCTGCAAGGAATTCAAAATGTGAATTGTTGATCCAAAATCAATCCACCAGGTGTTAATATTGACATTAACCATATTAGATTCATAACAAACAAACGAGATTGGATTACATTTGTCCGCAAGCCATTTCTGAAATTTGGCGCATTCCTTCTTCATGTGTCCCTTCTTTTTACTGAAGAAACACTTGGAATCCTTCTTGATATCGTCTTGGGGAGGTATTTTACCTTTCCCTTTCCAATTGGCTCGAGATTTTCCCTTTCCTCGCATTGCCAGTATTGCACTTTCTCCCATTTCCATCACTAGTATCTCTTCCTCTTGAACACACATGGTCATGAGTTCATTAATTGACCATTTATCCCTATGTGTGTTGTATGAGATTTTGAAGGGTCTGTATTGGTGCGGAAGGGTGTTCAGGATGTACTGCACCAGAAAAGACTTTGATATTTCAACCTTGAGTTTCTTCAATTGAGCCACAGTGTCCCTCATTTGCATGATTGTGCTCGTGCACACCTTTCACACTGGTGAGCCTTAGGGATGAGAACTTCATGATTAGGGTGCTTGCTAGTGCCTTGTCTGAAGTGACGAATTGATCATCAATGGCTTTCAGCAAGTCTTGGACCTTTTCATGCTATTCAACGGAACCACGAATACTAGCTAAAATTTTAGTCTTAATGAACATTATGCTTAGGCGATTAGATCGTTTCCATCATTCATAAAGAGTGATGTCCACTGCAGTGCTAGTATTATTGAGTGCCGGTGGTTCATCTTTCCTAATAGCATATTCTATTTCCATCCACCCCAAATGAAGGAGAACTCTCTCCTTCCAGACCCTATAGTTATCTCCCTTAAGTTCAGGTATATCAGTACGAATTTCAGAGAAATTTGCAAGTTGTACAACTGCATAAAATTAAAAATCACATGCTTATGTTAAAATTGAGGCATAAATAAAATTTCATGCTTTACCAATGTAAATCATGTTTTAAAATTAAATCTAATGACATAAAAATTGTCTGTGGACTAAAATTTCAATTCAAGCATATTCATTTATTCTTTATGATATAATTTTATCAAATTATTCACTTAATTCATAATTCTAAGCGTATATTATGATTATAATTTGATATAAATTCTATCTTAGTTTTGAACTTTATGATAAAACTATTAATTCATAACTCCTGTGGGTAAGTTATGAATATTTTATCCTAATTAATTACATAAATATAACAAAAATTCCTGTGGGATAAAATTTATTATATTTAGTATAATTAATTACAATTAATGTCTAAATATTATTTATGTGATCCTAATCAATCATAATATATAATTTTATTTAATTAGAGATATTGTGGCTATTCTCTAATCAATTAAAATTATATAGATCACTAGACATTATTTACTTAAAAAATTAACTTGATATGAGAATAATGATAATTTGCATAAATAAAACTATAATATTCATGCATAACATTTAACGATGGGTCTCGTATACACATCCAAAATAGCATGTTTTAATTAAAGCAGAAATAATTAATTCATGCAAATTAAATTGCATAACAATTATCCAAATTGCATATAATTAAACTAAATAAATATTATAAGCATAAAAATTGAGCAAAATTTAGACATATTTCCAAATAAATGCTTTAATTCAGAAAATTCTCAAAATATGACATTTAGCCAAACATGTCTATAATCACCAAGGCAGAGATAAAAATTGCTCTGATACCAAATGTGAGATTAAAAATAACGATTGTTAATGCAAAATAAATAAATACTTTAAAATAATTGAAAAATAAAAATTAAGGCCCAATAAATCATACCTCTAGCCATTGATGCTGCTCACACTACGATTTTACAGGAAAAAATAAATCTACAAAAGTCATTTTTCTCCTCCTCAAATATAGAAAAATCCCATCCTTTTTAAAGTCGGTACATTCTTTCACAACCAGAAGGCCACTACCGGGCGTTTGAGAAGTGTGGGGTTTCGACCACGCGTAGACAGTGATGGATGACCGCCGGATTAATTCCAAACTAACTAAATGGCAGAAAGCTGAGAGATGGGCGAAACCCTTCTAAGTAATTTGGTAGAGACCACAGCTATCTATTCATCTCTCTCTCCTAAAATTCAATGGATGCATAGGATGAAAGAAATAACCCGAGGGGTTCGAATCACATTAACGGAAAACACATCACTATATATTCAATTTTACTCCTTTACAAATATATCTTTGCTCAGAAAATCTGAAGGCACTTCCAAGCTCTACTCACTCTAACTTGATGGTGTAAAACTAAAGGGGATTGAGTTAGTGAGATTGGGGACCAAACAGAAGTATTTATAGCCAAGCTTTCATCAAGCTTCTGTTGGCTATGTGTCAAGTATTCCACAAATCATGGTAGAGAACTGTAGTGGGAGTAATGGACCACTTCAGAAGCTCCTAACAAGAAAATTAATTAACTGCAGTTGATTTCCGTAATTTAAGGAAATAACTGCAGTTGGTTTCCATAAATTAAGGAAATGACTGCAGTTGGTTTCCAGAAATAATTAATTGCAGTTATTTCCAGAAATAACTGGGAGAGGGAGCGTAACATTTGTATGAAGGGGAAGTGCACCATAAACTTCCCATAAATGTGGTGCAATATCATTTTCAAATACTCTCTCCCGATGATCCTCATAATCAAACAATTCAAGAAATCTCAAGACAAAGGAGTGATCAATATATCTCCTCGTAATTTTGGGATCTGTTTCTGTAGAGACTATGTATCGCAAGAGAATTTACACTATTTTCAAATGTGTACTTGGCGCTGTGCAGGAAACTCTCCGTTGGCACTTTGCAATAAACTCTCCCTTGTGGGCTCTCCCTTCATGCTTGGCGTTGTCTCTGAGAGAGAGGACCATGAAGCGGTGTATGCGTGGAGATTATTGTAGTAGGTGGAGGTTCAAAGCAGTCAATGTAGTGGTATGGCTTGCTTGAACGGTGTATTGGAGGAAACAACGCGCAGTGGGAAGAGGAACGATTGTAACTCACAAGTCCTCACAGATAATTCACAAAACCATGTTCTACCTTTTGAAAATGATTTGAGGAGCACGAGAAAATCTAGAGGAAGAAATATCTACAACGGAGCATGTGCAACAACATGCCTCCTTGACCCATAGTGAACTAGACTTGCAGTGTAGTGAATTAGAAACATGGCCGGCATTCGATCTCAATCCTCCTTACTGCTTAATTTTCTCATGATCCCAATCACAAGAAAACAATGAATAACATTGAAGGAAATATTTTTTTGAAAGGAAAAATGGGTGCGCATAATAGTGTTTTGATGGAATCAAGCTGAGTAGAGAGAGTGCATGTGATAGGTGCTAGAAGAGCCCAAATTAGGGCCTGAAGCATAGATAGAGACGTTATGGTAGCAGAGGCAATGATGTGGGCTTCTGATGTAGCAGAGGAAATGCAGAAGTGTAGAGGTTAGGTTGAACATTACAACGTATAAAAAATATGCATAGGTATGACAAAACAATTTAATCCCTAACAGGTCGTAAGAGTGAGAGGAAAATATGACAGGGAAAAACTGACATGTAAGCAATATAGTGGATAGGCTAGCGTTATAGTTCAAGACAAGACTTCCTACTATTCATTCTATGGAGGGCGTTTTTTCTAGCAGTTTTCCATATTCCTCATATTCCAGATTGCAGAAATGATAAGGAAAATGTCCTAAACATGGAAAAGGGGCAAGTCTATAATGGCAACAAAATTAATGGCACAAATAACACTGAGCAAGTTAAGAACACACCAATGCTGATACCATTTCAGACACATACATGGAATACACACAATATGAAAGATAAGCATTAGAATTCATATAATATTCACAATGATACATATTTATAATACATTGAGTGACCCTTGGATTCATCTTCCAAGGTCTCTTGGACTCCCCTTGACTGTTCAACTCCCACACCTTAACCCTTAGTGGATTAGGTGTCCAACAATCAGGAATATATCTTCTAAAAGATTTAGAATTTTCAAAATATCCAACAAGCGTACCTTTTCTTCCAGTGGCTTCCAACTTGTTTCTTTTCTCCTTTGGCACATGAAAGTATACAAGGCAACCAAACATACAGAGATGGATAACATCAGGCTTGACACTTGTGAATATTTATTCGGGGTTTTTTTGTCCAATTCTTGATGAGGAACCTTGTTTTGAACATCTACAACAACATTTGTTGCTTCTCCCTAAAGTAACTTTGGTAACTTTTAATCATGGAGCATGGAACAAATGACTTCTACAATAGACCTGTTCTTTCATTGAGCTACTCCATTTTGTTCAAGAGTATAGGGTGTAGTTGTCTCCTTCTTGATACATTCCTTCCAAAAATCAATGAACTCATTTGAAGTCTCTCCACCATTTTCAGACCTGAATATCTTGATTTTCTTCCCTGTTTGATTTTTGATCAAAGCTTTGGACTCCTTGAACATTTCGAAGGATTCATCCTTGTGCTTCAGATAATATATCCATGTCTTTCTTGAAAATTCATCAATGCAGGTGATGTATTAGAGATGGTTACCAAGAGAATGTATGGGAATCAAAATTCTCAATTCTGAATGAATGAGATGGAGGATTTCATTTGACTTGTTCTAGATGGAGGGGAATGGTCCCCTTGTCTTCTTCCTACTAGCACATCATGGACATACTCTATCATGTTGAGCTTGAACCTTGGGAATCCATAAGACCAATTTCTCCAATTAAGAAGAGAATCATAATGTAGATGGGCCAATCTTTGGTGCCATAGCTCACATATATGATCAATGTCATGGACCAATGCTAGAAGTGGTCTTCTAGTAATTTTAGAGTCCTTCATATCTTGATTCCAATGTGAATTCATATCTCATAGGTGATCCAACAGGACAAGTAAGAAACTTTCCCCTCATGAAGGAAACCCTCATCCGTTTATCTTCCAAAGTGGATATTGATACCGAATTCTTCTTTAACCGAAGCACATACATCACATCATGGAGCAAAATAGATTCTCCCAAATTCAAATGAAATTTGACAGACCCAAAACCTTTAACGAGATGAGTGGATTTGTCTCTAAGAATGATTTTCAAATTTGACTCTCTCTGCACCAAATTAGAGAGAAATTCTTTATAACCAGAGAAGTGATGAGTGGCCCCAATATCAACCAACCAACTATCCCACGAATCTAGAGGAGATGAACTAGTAAGAGCGGAAATAAGAATATATTCAGATTGATTTGCAATATTACTTTCATACCTAGAGAATCTTGACTTCATTTGTGGACGATGATCTTCTTCATGATCACTTGGAGCATCTATGCTTCTTCTTTAATCTCTTCCATTGTGGTCATTCCTTCGGTCATCTCTTCTTCTTTGATTATATTTGAACCTGTTGTTGTGGCTTCTAGTATTGTAGCATGGTCCATTGTTTTATTTTTCTGGGCAACCTTGAGCTTAGTGATCCTTCTTGTGACAATTGTAACATTCAAAGTGAAAGTATTATTTTCTCTTATTTGGATTTTGAGGAGGAGGCTTTATTGAATTTGATGGACCTCCTTTTCCTTTCTTCTTCTTCCTGTCATGAGTGATGAATGCAACGGGCTCTCCTTCTTCATGTTTTTGAATCCTTCCTCTTGATATCATCCTTGATTATTCTTGAGTGACCTTTCTAACAATTTAATCAAATGACGGGAGGACTTTTTTGTTTCTTATGGTAGTGATGAAGGTTTCCTAAACAGGAGGGAGACCTCTTAGATTTACGATTACCAATTCCTTGTCAGACACAGATTTCCCAACACTTTGAAATTTATCTCTAAGACGAGATATCCTCATTATGTAGGATTACACAAACTCTCCTTTGTTCATATTTGTGTCTTTGAGTTGATCTTTCAAGGATATTACTTCATTCAAATTGTTGACTTCATACATGCCAAATATCTTGTCATACATGTCCTTAGACCTTCTCAAGTTTCCAATATATGTAAGTAAATTATCTTGTAAACCATCAACTATAATTTTCTTTGCTTTTAATTCAACTTTCTTGTGCATTTTCTTGAAAACAACAAAAAAATTCTCTGGAGGCTTGGGTAATTTACCTTGAATGTAATATAGAGCATCATTTTTATCAGCTATGATCTCCAACCTGACTTTCCATGCAACAAAACTGGATGAGTCACCCAACTTCTCATTTTCCTTGAAGAAGGAAGGCATATTTTCTAGATTGGATTTTTCAACATTCCAAAGATGATTGCTTCAATTCTTGTGTCCTTTTGGGCTTTTCCTTCACCTTAGCTCTGATACCATGTTAAATTTTCATATTTTTCTATGTTGTATCAATTACTTTAGCCCAATTCAATACTTCAAGTAGAAATATTTTTAATTACAATTATTCCTTTAATTTATTAAAAAGTGGGTCTTCTGAAAATCATGCATAATGGGTACTCGTTGGATGTGGAATTTAATTCCACATCCAACGAGTGTCTACACTTGAAATTTGAGTAAACCTATAAGGAGGAAAGCCAAAAATACAATTAGAGAAATAGTTTTTCTTCTTTTCCCCCAAAAATATTGATATGTACCTCTTTAAATTTAAAGTATTTTTATTGGTTTACATATAATGAAATGAAAATTTCATGGGCACTTTTAGACTGAAATTTCCTTTAATTCCCATTGTATCATATGTCAAATTTTGTAGTACTTGATATTGATGTGGTTCCACAACTACATTGCCTAACATCTAGCTTCAACATACTATGCCTCAACTGAACTGACAAATCTCTACTTCTTACTCATCCAGGAAATCATGGAAAATCCCAAGCAATACCCTGTGCTCTTCCTATAAAAAACAACCCCATCCCAATCACATAATCATCAACACTCAACTCAAAAAATAGAGAGGTATTAATAATCAAATTCGTTAGAAAATAAGAGGTGCCTAATAGAAGAAAACATCAACAACTAGCTTCACAAGTTAGCTACATTTCCAAATTTAATCAAGACCATCCATGTCAACAGGCTACCACAAAACTTAGAAGTGCTTCTATTTTTCTCAACTCAGCAAGTCCATACATTAGATAAAAAGTTCATTTTCTTCAAATCATCATCAAGCAGGTGACCTTGGACTCATAGTCCATTATTCCTCAACTTCAGAAATGTCACTGAGCACATGCCATACTTTCAAAAAACTCCCTCTTTCATTAGATGAAGAGGACCTCAGGAACAACAAAAAAATCACAAACTCATATTTGACAACTTTAGATCATCATCACTATAATCATATTCATATTGGAAGTCACATCATGCTTCAATTAGGTCAATATTATCTACTCCCTATGAGTCCAAAAACTCATCCAATCACGAGTCTTCTGGTCTTTTTTCTCCATCCTTCTTCATCAGGTTCCATAGACCTGACAATATTCAGTATGTGCCTGCAATCCTCACTAGGAGGCACTAGAAGAACAAGTCCATACAAGAAAGATATAGAAAGACAAGAGGATAATAATAATTAAAATAAAAATACCAAAAATAATCAAGAAAGTAATTATCTCTTGAGAGTGTGTTAGCTCCCTCTTGACCTTAGTCTTCATGGGTCTAGTCAATCTCGTTCAACTCATCAAGGAGCCCAATTCCACAACATCAATGAGTCAATATCATCACATCATAAATCCATATCATCAAGGATACCAGAAATTCACATCATCAATGACATCAGGGATTCCATATCATTATCAACAATGATTCCACATCACGGAGTACACATCATCTCATCCACATCATCTCCATTAGTATATAAGATGACATGTCTACATCATCATCATCGATTACACATCATTAGTGATGATAAAAAGAGATATGAGTAATAGAAGATACTTATCTCTAGAGAACATAATAACTCCCTTTTAATATTTAGGCTTCTTGCACCAAACTACAGGTCATCCTCATCGTCAAGATGTCATATATTCTTAAGTGTAAGAAATTATCCATGGGAAAAACCCTAGATAGGGTTATTAATTTAATGTCTAGGGTTTCAACCACTTATAACTCTTCAAATTTGGTCTAGGATTTACAAACCCTAGATGTGAAACATTAATCCCCGCATTTTATACCTATTTAATTATTATATACGATTCTCAGTGTCAATCATCAGACCTAGGGTTTCATAAACCATAGGATTTTACTTACCTAAACCCTTGCTAGGGTTTTCCCATCTTTGTGAGCAATATTCCATGAGGTAATAAATGGCATCTAACAACCTCATAAATAATATTATGAAATTTCCATCGAGCATTATTAATCACATGGTCTGATAAAAGAGAGGAGCATAACCTCCTATAATACATCTTCTTGTATTATGGCAATAAAATATTCAATGGAGCAAAGGATTTAACTATTTCCCAACGATCAAGGTTTCATCCTCTTAATATTTCTTTCTCCTTCACTAGAACAAATATCTCAAGGAAAATATCAATGAGAAGGCCTCCAACCTATCAACAATGTATTATAAGCTTTGTAGAGTAACCTTTAGACGTGTTATATAATTTTACATATATCCCCATGAAAAGTTATTGTATTATGTTATAACATGTTCCCTTGTGCAATATCATCATGGTATTACAAAATATATACTTCTAGGCTTAAATCTCGCATCCGTCTAGTGTTATGGTTTTGCATGAATTTGATCATATGAACTTAGGAATTAAACAACACATTCAATAACAGAGAGGTTGAATTTCTTACTTCCAGGCTGTTGGCTCTATTATAGTGATAATGTTTGTCTTATATGAATATAGGACTAAGGTGGAGTATTGGAAACTCATACAAACTTAGATCACAACTTTGAGGGCCTCGAGTTCACATCACGGTCACAAAGATGTTTACGGAAAAAATGATTTAGTCTCAACTTCCTTTTGAGATCCAAAGTCATACACAAATATGCATAGGAAACACACACACATGATATGGGTGACAAGGGTTTGAAATTATTATATAAGGTAATTATAGGATCATACTTATATTTCCTTAGAATCACAATGTGCCCGAGAGAAGCTCGCATTCATAGAAGTATGGTGCATTCACATCAAAATATAGAGATGTATCATTTCAGGATAGGATGCTTGCATAGGAGGATTTTAATGTCATGGAAATCCGCAGAAAAGAACTTCGGTATCATAGTGACTCGCATAATTTATGACTATATATTTCCATGGAACTTCATAATTTCACAAAACAAACATTAGGGGAATTTTGAGGTCTAAAATGGGCCTTCTAAGAAAAAATTACAACCAAAATAAACTTTATAAGAACCAATAGGATTCAAGATGATGATGTCTACCATGGGGGATGATTCACCATTTTTGGAGTAAAAAATTTAAAAGAATAAAAAGTAATAAAATAGTAAAACTTATTTTTCAACTCGTATTTTCAACTCATCTCCCTAAGTTTTTACTCAAATTTTAAGCGAGGGCACTCATTGGATGCAAAATTTAATTTCTCATCCAAGGAGTACCCATGTTGCATTGATGGACCCTCCTACACGAAACATGAGAAATACATGAAAAATGTGATTACAATCATGTTTTTCATGTATTTCTCATTTTTGGTGTAGTAGGGTCCATCAAAAGTATGCAACATGGGTAATCCCTGGATGAGAAATTAAATTATGCATCCAATTAGTGTTTTCGCTCGAAATTTGAGTAAAAACTCAGGGAGATAAGTTGAAAATATGAGTTAAAAAATAGTTTTATTATTTTATTCTTTTTTCCCTCTGAAATTTGATGATGTAATCTAATATTATTTTATTATTTCCACTATTATTTTATAATTTCCTTAGGAGGCCCATTTTGGACCTCAAAATTCCCCTAATGCTTCCTCTTTTGATCTTCGAACTTCCACATAATTATGATCTAAGTTATAGCACCAAATCATAAGCTTATCTGCCACCACAGAGATTGTGTCACGAGAGCTTGCATACCATTTGGTCTAATTGTATTTAAGACTTGAATTACTCCTTAGGACTCTTAGAGAAATGAATATACATTCATACAAAACTCACAATACATGGAACATACCATAGAGTGGTGGACGTAGAGGATATTCAGTCTTTTACCATAGAACTTAGATAAACTGGAGAATGCCATAGAGATTATATTTTTCCATAAAGACTTGCATATGGTCCTCACACAGGTAATAAATTGCATATCCTCGGGGAATATTTAGCCTTGTAGTCTGCACCCAAACAAGCCTTGAACCATTTCAAATTCCTCTGGATCATGTAGGGAGGGATCAAGTGGCATTAAATTTTGTAGAAATTAGCTGAATAAATCACTTATTCAATGGAGATTAACCCGATTACACATCAATTTCGAATTGCATGCATAACACATAATCTCATCTACAATTAATTGTCACATGCGGAAATAATAGAAACAATCTCACATCAAATCAATCACACATTAACTCAGTATGTATGGGGAAAGCCTATAGCTGAAAAACCCGCAGCTATTGTGTATATTATAATGGAGAAATCATGTAACCAACAAAGTACAATACTCCTCACAAGTACTCAGTACTTTCTCATAAAGTCACACACAATCTAACTCAGTTTTGAACAAGTCTCGGGTTCAAAACTCACTGCTGACTGCCTTGCCTCTATTGCGCAATCATGGCCTGTCTATGAAGAGATCCAAGGTTCGAATCCCCTTGGCTTGACTGCGCAATTGTCATGGACAATTCCTCCAAGTGTAATGCAAATCCCATGCAAAACTGATCCTCCAACTGATAGCTTTACTCACCCTTTCATCTACCTCTTCCACTGGTCTCCACTGAACTGATCATGCAATGTAGTGAACTAAAGTGTTCTTGAGTTGACTAATGAGTTACTAATTAGTGAATTAAATAATATTTAATTCACTCCACTCATAACTAATTGATTAGCTAGTTAAACTAATCTCAACTAGTTCAACTAAAATAAACAAAACACAACTCCACTATCTGTCCCGTTAACTCCTCCAAAACTTCTGCCACTGAAGTCCAACTGAAGTCAACCATGCAAGATGCCATCAAACCCTAGGAACCATGTGATTCCTTCTGTCAGTTGCATGAGCCACCTCCATGGCTCGAACTGAAGTGCTCCAAGAGAGTAAACTGTTGTTTATAGTCAAAATATTATTAAGGGTAAATAATATTTGACTTCCATATTTTTAGGAGACACAGTCTAAAAATAGCCTGGGTCCTAAAAATAAGGGTCTCATCTATTTTTACCAACATGTCGCATACTTCAAGAATCTCCAACTGGAATTCCTAAATTATGCTCCGTATGTCTAAAAATAGACATAGTCTAAAAATAGACTTTGCGCCAGAATTTGCCTGCGGGCCCACTTAGTGAAGGCGACTTCATTTCACTAAGCTCCATCATCTTGCTGCATTCTCAACACTCCCTCTAAGCAAGATATGGATTATCTGCAACCCCTATCCTGCCTCTGTGGAATTCGAACTTGCTCCTGGTGAGCGCCTTCGTCAGGATGTCGGCATCCTGATCCTCCGTGGGAACATATGAAAGCATCATGATTCTCCGCTGAACATAATCTCTGATATGATGGTACCTGATGTCGATATGTTTGGACCTATCATGAAATAATGGATTAGCTGAGAGCTTGATGCAGCTCTGGTTATCACAGTAGATCACTGTAGGCTCCAAATGCAACCTGAACAAACCTGCGAGGATCTTCCTCATCCAAATAGCCTCGCATGCAGCCAAACTTGCTGCCATGTACTCGGCCTCTGCTCAACTGAGTGCCACGGATCTCTGCTTCCTGCTGTACCAGGAAACTGCTGTCGACCCAATGCTGAAAACTCCTCCAGAAGTGCTCTTCCGGTCCGTTGGGCTCCCTGCCCAATCTGCATCAGTGAAGCCAGAAAGCTTCGCTCCATCCTCCTGTCTGTACCATAGACCATATCCCGATGTGCCTCTGATATAGCGTAATACATGCTTTCCCGCCTTCCAAAAGAGCTTGGTAGGCTTAACCATAGCTTGCGAAAGCTGGTTAACTGCATAGCATATATCAGGTCGTGTATTGACCAGATACATAAGCAACCCCACCAACTGTCAATAGACAGTGGCATCCACTACCTCTACTGAAGTAGCATCCTCCTTCCTCCAACCACCAGGAAGAGGAGTGTCAACAGGCTTGCAGCCTTGCATGTTGAACCTCTCCAGAATCTCCCGGGCATACTTGCCCTGAGAAACAAACAGTCCTCCGCTGGGCTGCCAAATCTCCAATCCCAGGAAATAATGAAGGATGCCCAAGTCCTTCATCTCAAACTCTCGTGCAAGATCCTCCTTGCATGAAAGTATCAACCGCTCATCACCCGTCAAAATCAGATCATCTACATACAGTATGATGATCAACAGCTTCCCCTCCACCACAATCTGGTACAGGTTAGGATCCGCCTCACTCTTGGAGAATCCAAGCCCGGTGAAGTAGCTGTCTATTCGAGTGTACCAAGCACGAGGTGCTTGCTTCAGCCCGTACAGTGCTCTCTTGAGTCGGCACACATGCGACTCACTGCTGAAGATCTCGAAACCTTCAGGCTGCTCTATGTACACCTCCTCCTCAATGACTCCATTGAGGAACGCAGTCTTCACATCCATCCGATGAATGTGCCACCCCATCTGCGCTGAGAGAGCAAGGATCGTCCGTATGGAAGAGTACCTTGCGACAGGTGCAAAGGTCTCCTCATAATCGATCCCCTCGATCTGTGAGAAGCCACGGCGACAAATCTCGCCTTGTACTTCTCCACACTCCCGTCAGCCGCCTGCTTCACTTTGTAGATCCATCGCGAACCCACCACTGATTTCCCCTCCGGTCTTGGGACAATCTCCCATGCACTGTTTCTGACGATCGAATCATATTCTTCAATCATGGCATCAACCCATGCGGGTTCCTCCACAGCTTCCTCAAAAGAGGATGGCTCCGTCACGACACATTGACTCACAAGAGCCATGTATCCAGTGTACCGATCCGGTGACTGCCTCTGTCTACGCTGTGTTGTAGGTGGTCCTACAACCTTCTCTGCATCTCGAGCCAGTCGCTCAGCTTCTGTAGTGCGCATGCGCCCTCTGATGGTTGGCGCTGCATGGGTGGTTTCTTCCACCTCCCAAACCTCCTCTTGTGGCTGATCCACATCCGGAAGCTCCTCCTTAGGAACTAACAGCTTCTCATCTGCATGCAAGTGTAGCTCCCTCTCAAGCGAACACTGCATGGCTTTCTCCTCCTGGAATTTTATATCCCGTCGCACAACAGTCTTGCGACTGTCTGGCACATACACCCGATAGTTGTGAGGTGTATCAGTGTACCCCACAAATATTCCAACCTCAACAGTTGGATCCAGCTTCCTTCTCGCATCCTTCGTCACATGCATGTAGACAAGAGAACCAAAAATCCGCAAATGGGAAATATCAGGCCTCTTGCCAGAATAAGCCTCCTCCGGTGTACTCATGCCAAGAACCTTGTGAGGACAACGGTTCTGCACATACACTGTTGTATTGCATGCCTCAGCCCACAAGTGAAGGGGTAGGCCCCGATCATGCAACATCGCCCGTGCAGCACCCACGATCGTTCTGTTCTTCCGCTCAGCCACCCCGTTCTGCTGTGGGTTATGGGGTGCGATGAGCTCTCTCCGAATCCCTTCTGCGCTGCATAACTCCTTGAATTTAGCCGAGATGAATTCACCACCGTTATCACTCCTTAGAGCAATCACCTTCTTCCCCGACTCCTTCTCGACCAGTGCTTTAAACTCACAGAACTTTGCGAATGTATCGCTCTTCTTCTGCATGAAGAAGATCCAGCACTTTTGAGAGAA
Organism: Pinus albicaulis; assembly: GCA_034641835.2. Taxonomy (NCBI): domain Eukaryota; kingdom Viridiplantae; phylum Streptophyta; class Pinopsida; order Pinales; family Pinaceae; genus Pinus; species Pinus albicaulis. Next base: position 1,409,970,651 of record CM076580.1, on the reverse strand, counting down.
ATCATCAACAAAGATCACATAATACTTGTGCTTTGCTGTCGAAGCAACTGAGAAAGGACCACACACGTCTGTGTGAACTCTCTCAAGGATCGCCGTGGCGCGACTATCCTTCTCGTGAAAGGTGGCTTTCACATACTTCCCTAAAGTACACCCCTTGCACTGATCTGACTGCGCAAGGGTGCCCTTAGGAAGTCCAGTAGAAATCTGCTGCAGAATCTTCAAAGCTCCATGGTGAAGATGGCCCAATCTCCTGTGCCATAATTCGCCCTCATCATCCCGGCTCACCACATCTCCAGCCTTGCATGCCATAGCTGCGCAGTCATCTACCTGCAACTGATAAAGGTTCTGAGTTCGAACCCCTATCTTCCGGGTCTCTCCAGTAGTCTTACTGCGCAGGAAGGCTTTTCCTTCGCTGAAGACCACATCATACCCCTTATCCTCCAACATCTCTACTGAAATCAGGTTCTTCTTCAATCCGGGTACATGCATGACATCCTTTAATACAAAGGGTCTACCAGACTCCCTCTGAAAGGATACGGTACCGATACCAGATGCACTGTATCTACCGTCATCGCCCATCTCGATGTGCACACCCAAATCTTTGTCCTCCAGATCTGAGAACAACTCTCGATCTCCCGTCATATGAAATGACGCACCGCTGTCCAAGAACCACACCGATCCCATCACACTTGAAACCAAGCATGCAATCAGTGAAAAGTCAAGCTCGAACCGTGAAGCCAAAGCTTCTCCATCTGCAGATCTTCCCGCTTGCTTGTTCTTCTTCTTCTTTGGACAATTGGTAGCATAATGTCCGTGATCATGGTAGTGAAAACACTTCACTTTCGCCATATCCTGCTTCTTGCCCTTAGCACCAGAATGAGAGGTTTTCTTACCCTTCCTCTTCTTTGCTTTGGACACCAAAGCGCAGTTTTCTTCATCAGCTCCCTTTGATGAAGATCCATCTCGAGTAGTCCTCCTTATCTCCTCCTGCATGAGATCCGCCCAAAGGCGCTCCCATCCCGGCAGCTTCTCCCGACCATTGACACTATCTTGATATGAGTGCCAAGCCTTCGGAAAACCAAGGAGAGCCAGGTCGACCATGTCCTCGTCTTCGACAGTCACCCCCACACTTCCCAGCTCATCTCTGCATTGAGTGAACTTCGTGAGGTATTTGGCGATACTGTCACCTTTCTCCATCTTGATGTTCCCGAGCTTATCTTTGAGCGCCAGCTTCCTTTGGTCGCTCTTACTCTGGAATAGATCCGTCAAAGCTTTCCACATTAAATATGGAGTAGCCTTTCCATGCAGGCTGGATACAATATGATCCTTGACGCCCTCCAACAGGATCCTTCGACATTTCGCTATCTTCTTTTGCCATGCATCGACTAAAGCCGCATCAGTGGGCTTTGGGACATCCGTATCTACGAACTCCTTCAGACCATTATCTTCTAACACTGCTTCCATGCGATCCTTCCATGCAACATAATTCGAACTGCCTTCAAGAGCATATTCGAGTCGCAAACCGTTGAAAGACATTTTCAACACTGGCACCAAGAAAACAAAGCTGCTGCAAAATTCGAATTCCAAACTCCAAGATCTATCGCTTCCGATCTACACTTGAGAACAAATTATTTCCAAATCAGAGATTGACTGCAAGTTTTTTTAATAAAATTTTTTCATAAGTCAAATTTTGCCTTTTTTAATTGAAATTGAAAAATCTTTGAAACTAAATATCTTCTGCATACGGCGTCGGATTTGAGTGCCGTTCGCGGCGTTGGGATCGTATTGACGAGAAATTTCCAGTCGATCTGTTTCGGAGCAATTATGAGAAACTTCATTTTTAAGCAGGATATGCTCTAATACCTTAAATCCTCTAATGTCCAAAATGGGATATGAAGGAAAAGGATTGGAAAAACATGCACAGGGTATAGTTGAGCCAATAATGGTTGAGGTAAGGCCTAAGAATTTGGGTCTTGGCTATGGAAAATCTTATGGAGAAAGTTCCAAAGCAGCCATGAAGGAAGAAGGTGTGCATCAGCATGCACTTGAACAAGGGAGTGGTGAAAGCTCTAAAAACATTGATGGGATTGATAGTGTTCCAAAGGGAGCTTCTTCTTCTTTCGATTCACCTTCTCATGAAGGTAATGAAGGTGAAAGAGAAAGGTATAAATCTGATTTCAATCATATTTCCTTTGATCATGTAAAGCATGGAAAATTTCCACACAAGCATTGGAAAAGAATTGCATGTTCTTTTTGTGGTTTGTTTAACCATAGTGTTTCTAGATGTTGGAAAAGAATGGCAACATATAGGAAACTTTTGAAGGAAAGGAGGCAAGAAGCCAAAGTTCCAATGAACAATGCAAACCATGCGGTCAAGAAGATGAACATGTGTTGCACTTATTGCCATAAGCAAGGACATACTGTTGAAAGGTGTTGGACTCTGAATCCAACAATGCTTCCACAAAAGTTGAAGAAATGGGAGAAAGTGTATGGCAAGAATGGGAAGGAAGTTTCCATCATTGATATGTGTCAGGATGATACACATGCTGATATCGATGTGCAGTTAAAAGAAGCGCCTTTGAAATGGATTGGTAAGAAATGGTTAGAATTCTTATCCAATTAAAGTTGCATGTCTTTTGATTGAATGCATTTTCTTTGTTAAGGGAATGCAAGTTGCAGGATGGAAAAGCTGAGTATGAGACTCACTCTATCGTAGCGAAAGTTATATTCATTTCAGCTTTGAAAGTACATGTACATGTGATTGAGGATCTTGTACTTATGATTGTATTTAAGAGAAAGTTGAAGGATAAACTGCATGCATGAGAATGAGATGCATGAGCACAGGGATCATGATGATTTCCTTGTATTTTAAACATGTATGTGTGATTAACTTGAAGGGTTGATTAATTTGTTTTTAACCATGCATGTAATGTAATATTGACTTGGAAAAAGTTAATTTGATCTCCAAGATTGTAAAGAGGAGAAATGATGAAGTGTTTCATCTTTGTAAAAGCCTTTTCATTTGGGAGGCAGTTCTTCTTCTGGAATGGAGGTGCCATGGATGGGCATCGTAAAAGTTGGCAAGCCCACATGTTCAGGAGAATATTTCAGCTCATATATCAGCAAGTTTCATTGCTGGTTCCTGCAATTTCAGATTTGTCTGGCGAAAGAACTTGGTCGGGATTCGACAAGTACTTGGCGTATGCAGCAAAAAGTCGCCATGACGACAATTAGCAAGGCAGGACATTTTTGGCATCAGTATGCTCTTTTGGCTGACTGAAAGAGGATATTTCTGTTCCTCAAGTGCTGTACAGTTCAGATCAGAGATTCAGTAAGCTTTTGGGGACCAAAAGCCTTCTCATTTGGGAGGTGTGATCAGGAGCTCAAATCTGAGCTTGGGAAAAAGCTCAAAAATGAAAGTGCTCAAATTGATTTGGAACCTAAGCGACGGGATAGGCCTCGGCGATACAATCCCAACGCCGCGAACGGCACTGAAAACCGACGCTGTATGAAGAAGTTATTCAACTTTGAAGTTCTTCAATTTCAATTAAAAAAATGCCAGTTTGACTTTAGAAATTGGCAAATATTAAAAAAAGAATATTCCGGGAATATTCCACCTGTTGACCAGTCAGCCGTCGACAAGTGGCAAGCGCTGGTTCGTGGAAAAGTTGACTGTATTTGTTTTGAACCAATTATGGTCTGCCACGTGGCAAGCCCAGAGGGCGCCACGTAGCCCCCTGGTTTGAGAAATGGCGTATGAAAAAATTTACGTATTGGTGATTTGAACCCATGACCTGTGGTTCAACAAGAAACATTTTTACCATTAAGCCGTGCACGTGGTTCTTGTTATGGAAAACGCAAATTTTATATTTAAATATATCAAACAGTTTGTTAACTTTCAATCCGGCGGTTACCCCAACAACTAATGCGGAATGTGCGGCCACATGTCAGTTGACATTTAATGCTAGCAGTTTATTCTGCCCCAAATTTAGCGCCGGGTCCCCCAAATTAGGCGGATGTGCCAGTTTAGTTCAGTTAACTGGCAGTGTCTCCACATTTAGTGGAGCTTGTTTAGGCCAGACTGGCAGTTAGTAAATATGCCATATCTTTCACATGGGAGATCTTTTTGGCGTGAATTTTTTTTTGATTTTGGGTCTCTTCGACCTTATGAAACCATTGGCACAGGTTTCACAGCCATCTGAGGTCGTTTGCAGGTGATTTTGCTTCGTGGAAGTTCCGGGAGCCACTAGGGCCAAATCAGTTTGGGAGCTGCATTGGGAATTGTGCAGCCAGTGAATGTGGAACGAAGGTCATTCCTGAAGTTTTTCAGCATTCTGAATCCATTTCTACAGCTCGTTTTTCCTTTTGAGGAATTCTTCTCACTGTTTAGCTTCAGGGAAGCTTTCAGGGCCACTAGGGCCATTTCAGTGCTGGAGCTGTTTGGGGACTATGTTCATCCATTTTTGGTGATTCAAAAGCCTATTTCTGCTATTTTCGACCTTCTGAGTCTAATGGCAGAGGTTTCAGAACCAATTGAGGTCATCTTAACCTCGAAATTCTCCATGCAAGTCTAAAGGGCCACCAGGGCCAATTGGGGAAAGTACTGTATAAGGTACAATTTCACTGTTTAGTGTTTGGGAAAGAGCATGTTTAGCTAATTCCTATCTTCTGATTCTGTATTTACAGTCAGATCTGTCTTTCAAGACACTCATATTCTTGTATTAGCCTTTGTAGCATTTTTAATACAAGAGGACAAGCCTAGTTTGAGAGGCTTGGTCCAGCAGATGTAGCCCAGAGGGGGGGTGAACTGCTTTATCATTTTGATGTCTTTATTTGCTGAAGATGATATGCTAAACAAAACTTATATAAAGTGTTAAACAGAAAATATACATAACTTGCATACACACATAATCACCTACTCAGCTGCAGAAAGTTATTTGTCTTATTCCGCAAGACATCAAACTTCAAGTATGTGTATGTCAAAGACTTCTAAGTGTTCACTTCATTATTTCTTTAGGAAGAGCCTGTAGAGGGCCAGGTAGCCTCTGGAACTCATCCTCTCTTTAGAGGTGACATGTCCGGTGAATGCCCCTACAGTCTATCTCTGTATAAGAAATAAGAAGTTTTCACATTTTCAGAGGTCATTTGGAGTGTATAGCTCACATTTGAAATTATGGGAAATGGATACCTTGCACCCTTAAACAAGTACATTCCATTTTCAGATCAGCTTTTACCAGACCTTTCACTTTCCGAAGAAAGATGAATCCGGAGGCTTCCTGGCCCGTATGCAGACTCTTGAGTTGACTAATGAGTTACTAATTAGTGAATTAAATAATATTTAATTCACTCCACTCATAACTAATTGATTAGCTAGTTAAACTAATCTCAACTAGTTCAACTAAAATAAACAGAACACAACTCCACCATTCCGTCCTCGTTAACTCCACCAAAAATCTGCCACATGAGTCTAACTGAAGTCTAACATGCAAGATGCCATCAAACCCTAGGAACCACGTGATTCCTCTGTCAGTTGCATGAGCCACCTCCATGACTCGAATTGAAGTGCTCCAAGAGAGTAAACTGCTGTTTATAGTCTAAATATTATTAAGGGTAAATAATATTTGACTTCCATATTTTTAGGAGAGGCAGTCTAAAAATAGCCTGTGACCTAAAAATATGAGTCTCATCTATTTTTACCAACATATCGCATACTTCAAGAATCTCCAACTGGAATCCTCGAATCATGCTCCGTATGTCTAAAAATAGACATAGTCTAAAAATAGACTTTGCGCCAGAATTTGCCTGCGGGCCCACTTAGTGAAGGCGACTTCATTTCACTAAGCTCCATCATCTTGCTGCATTCTCAACAAATTTCAGACCCACAAAAAATATATTACCACAATCACTCCTATCAAAAATATATATTGCGTAGATCCTTAAATCCTTATATCAATAACAAATAGAAGATCACATAGATATTTCTTAATTTCCACAAATCAGTTTTCGAATAACTCGCTCAAAATTTCAGATACTGGATTTTACCATACAAAATTCATAAAGGAGATCACATAATATGGGATAAGGATTCTTACAAAAAGTTTTCATCTTTCTTTCATATAGACACTTCCACAAAGATTATAATAATTCAATTAGTTCAATGGATGTCTCCATAGGAGTTTGTTGGCCCTCGTTTTTTATCCAATTTTGTTTAATTAAATACACTTAATTTCCATGCTATCCATCCATATACCATCCATATTCACTCTATTTTGACCAATTATGCATATCCAGACATATAAATTAAGCTTTGCGATTTTTAGATGTTTTTACAAAAAATGAATTTTAAGTGCATTTTTGGACAGGACTAAAAATTCCCGTAATGGCTTCATTGATGTCATACTTGCAGGACACCTGGGCACAAGATAAACACATTTATAGAAAGCTTGGGAACTAATAATGGACATGAACCTATTGGTTCGGTCAAATCGAGCTTCAACAGACCCAGTCAAAGTTAGTAAAATAGGACCTGTTATTCTGGAAATCCATAGGAAATAAGCCAAATTTAGCATTTTATGGGATTTTCTAGGTTTTGAGAGATTATATGGATGAGCTTTACCATAATAGATAGGATAAGGATAGACATGGATGTTAGAGACATTTTATTTAAGTTTTTTTCATATTTATCTATTTAAGCCAAAGACATTGAAGGCATGGATATGTAAAATTTGTATGATTGCACTTTGATATTTCTGAACTTTGGGAGCTAATTGAAGAACCAGTTCTATCTTCTTTTCTGCTGTTCTATATTGTGAATTCTTGATTTATTTTCAATATCTAAGAAATACTTTCAGTGTGCGAAGCAAGGGTGGAGGGCCTCCACACCGAGCTAAGTGCACTTTCTGGTTTATTTAGTTGCAATTTCCTGAACTAGTTTTGTTCTATGTTTAATCAGTTAATTAGATGTATGATGATATGTTATGATTTCTGATGAATCCTAATATAATTTCTAATCTACATATGAAGGGTAAAACCAATGTTTAAGTTAAACTCTCCTTCTATTTGATCAAAGACTAGAAACTAGAATTCATCTTTCTTGCTTTTAAGTGATTTTCTGAATTTGTAGTTTTCTAATAATGGCATTAATGATGAATGAATTTATAATGAAGGATAGTAAGGACCTCCTTATTTAGGAGCCTCTTCTATTATTATTTTATGCATATTGAGCTATTGTTCATTAGTGGTTTTGATTTTTGTTCATGAAATAGTATTGTAGAGGAGGTCAAACAAGTTCTCCTAAGTTAGGAGCTTCTTGATCTGCTTATTACATAATTGAATTAGAAATTATTTAGTTAAGTTTTATATTTGTAATATGCATTTCCTTTAAATTCAATAATTCATCTTCTATACTTGACTGTAGTTGAAATACATATATTTTGGAGATGCTTCTTAGTTCTACAAACTTGGATTAATAATAAAATACTAGTTCTAGTTTACCCAGTAAACAGACCCAACTATTTTTGCGTCGTTGCTCGAGAAGAATATTTCAAAGTATTCAAATAGGAAGATAATAAAAAAACAACAACAACAACAAAAACAATAAAAACATAGTTTTTCTTTTAAGTTATGTTTCTTTATGCCTAGAGATAGAGATTAGAAGGGTAGATTCATTAAACAAAACCCCCCAACAATTCAACCATCCACAGGACTAACAACACCAGTTGTTGGGAGACCTACTCTAGAGGAGTTAGAGGAAAAACAAAGATCATGACAAAGATTAATTCTAATTGAAAGACAAACCTTGTTGGCCTTAGAGGTAAAAATAAAGCAATCACCAAAGGAAACTCCTTTCCTAGGAAAACATAAGGAAACAAGAAAACCAGTTGTTGAACAATTAGAACAACCTGTCTTTGAACAAATTAAGATAATTGAGGAAACACCAAATTAACCTCATATTGAAACATTACATATATCTGAAAAGGAAATTACTAAAGAAGGAGAAGGATCTAATATGCCAATTATGACTCCTGAACATAGAATTGAATATGAGAGACAACAAAGAGAATGGAAAAGTAAAAGAGAGGAAGAAAGGAAATTAGAAGCAGAGAGAAAGAGAGAGGAAAACATAAGAATAGAAGCACTAATAAGGATAGGGGAAGAAGCAAAAAGAGAAAATGAAAACAAAATACTACATGATAATGAAAAAGAAAATGATAATGATCAGGAAGCTACTTTTGGCTTTCCAATATTAGACACAAGAGAAATATTAGGAGAAGAAGTGAAAATGAAAAACATTCCACCTTATGTATTGCCCAACTTTTATGGAATGTCAACAGAAGACCCTAATTCATTTAAGTTCGAATTTGATATCTTATGTAGAACTTACGGATACACAGATGACACACACAAGCTTCGTCTCTTTCCTGCTACTTTGAAAGCAGAAGCATTAAAATGGTTTATGGGTTTAGGAGAACATACAATTTCTTCTTGGGATGATATGAAGAATTTTTTTCTTAAAAAGTATCAAGCTTGCTGCAGGGCTAGAGACTCAAAAGAAAATATTTTTATAATGACACAACAAGAAGATGAAAGTTTGGAGGAGTATTTAGAAATATTTCTTTACAATCTACAAAAATTCAAACAACATTCTCTAAATCCCGATACTATCTGCACAATTTTTCTTATGGGTATCAAAGATGAATACTTAGATATTCTCAATGTGATGGGTAAAGGAGACATCTCAAACCTACCATTTGATGAAATTGTTTAACTTTGTCAAGAATATTCTAGGGGAAGATCAAAAAGTGGAAAGAAGGATGTTACATCAAGAGATTCCAAATCTGGAGCAAGGGGAGTAACAAGAGAAGAAATAGGAATTTTACTAGAAAATTTTAAAACAGATCTCTTAAGCACTTTGGGAACACAACTAGATGTTTTAAAAGCCAAGAAGAAGAAAGAAGAACAAGTTCAAATCTTAGCAATATTTTGTCTAAAATGTAGTTAGAAACATCCACGTAGAGAATGTCCTTTGCAAGGTATGCAAGTGTGTGGACTTTGTACAGAGAATCATGCAACTGAAAACTGTCCAAAATTGAAAGAGTTGCAAATGGAAGAAGTACAAGAGGCAGATTATCTCTACTATATGGCACCAAGGAGACCTTGGCAACCAAGGATTCCTCAACAATTCCCTCAAAAAAATCCCAAAAATTATTAGTATCCTCCTCGAAATTCATGGAATACTCCAATGCCATGGCAGGCTTGGCCTCCACAACAATATCAAAACCAACCTACACAAGGTTGGAGAGGATATAGTTATGGAAAATAGCCACCTCAACAAATGTACCCTCAACAATATCAATATCAGCAACCATACCAGCAACCATACCCTCAACAACCATTCCAATACCAACAATTCCAGCAACATCAACCAATGTATTTCTGCCACAAAATCATGCACCAATGCTAACTCAACCTCAATAGATTCATTTACCTTCTAACCAACCACCTCCTAGACTAACACAATTTCTAGCTCAGCCACTAGCTAATCCAAGTAAGAAAGTGGATAAACCAGCATACAATGTGGAAGAAGCAACATACTTTCCTACATATTCCATTCTTCCCATACAATATTTCCACTTAAGGTCTGCAAAGGTGTTACACAAAGATTCTCCTCCAATCATAGAAAAACAAACTAAACAAGGAGAACAAATTAACAATCTCAACCAGAAACTCAAATTCAGAAAGGAAAATCTATTATGACTCAAACACCACCCTATCCAGAGAGGTTAGTACAAAAGAAAATTCTAATGTCTCTGCCTGAATTTGATATTCTGGATGAATTGAAAAATACATATGTCAAAATTCCTTTGTTGCGGGCAATAAAAGATATTCCAATTTATGCAAAAACAATAAAGTAGTTATGCATCAAGAAATCTGGCAGAAGAAAAAGAGATCCACCCACAATCCAGGTCATTGGTAGATTAGCTAGTCTCATGTCTACAAAAACAACATTTGAAAATTATATTGATCATGGGATCCCTATGGTTACCATCTCGATCAATATTTTTTCAGTTCCAAACACTTTAATAGATTTGGGAGCAGCTATAAATGTTATGACTACAAAGTATGAAACATTTGAACTTGAACAACATTAGACCTGCTACTACAATTCTAGAGTTTGCAGACAGATCTAAAGTTTTATAAGAAGGATATTAGAAGATATCATTGTCTCTCTGGATTCAAAGGAGTATCCTGTAGACTTCCTCTTTTTTCAGCCAAAAACAAATTTAGGAGGCCATCCTTTAATTTTAGGTAGACCATGGTTAGCAATTGTAGATGCCTTCATTGGATGTAGATCGAGAAGTATGATTATTGCATATGGGGTTGAAAGGAAACATGCTACATTGTATACTCCAACACAATCTCCTTCTTTATTATCAAGGCTTGATGGACAAGAAAAACATGACAATCAGTTTGTTCTTAATATTAATCAAGTCTATAATTTTAGAAAGGAGGAATAAAATGAGGATCTATTAGACCTTTTCATCTCAGAACCAAATATTTCAAAGAAGATTAGAATACCACAATATGAAGCTGCAAGTCATCTTTTAAATCAGTGTTTCCGAGAAAACTGCATTATTCAATCACTTCAAAATTCATTTGAAATTATTTTTCCTGTTAACTCAATTACCAATTCAAAGAGTAAAATCATCGAATTCAGTCTTGGAAGGAATTTGAATATTGTTAATAACTTACAATCATCACAAGAACAAGATGTAATAGCACTGTTACAGAAATACTCAAAAGCTTTTGCCTAGGATTACATAGACATGCAGGGGATTCATCCAAAGACATGTATTCACCACATTTATACCGATGATCAAATCAAACCAGTGAGACAAATGCAAAGAAGGATGAATCCTATGATGAAGGAAATAGTGAAAGAAGAATTGCAGAAACTGTTACAAGTTGGATTCATTTATCCTATTTCTGATAGTCAATGGGTTTCTCCCTTAGTTGTGGTGCCTAAGAAAAATGGAAAGTGGAGAATATGCGTAGACTATAGAGAGCTCAACAAAGCCACATTAAAAGATCATTTCCCTTTACAATGTATTGATCAAGTAATAGATTCATTAGCTGGGAAGAAAGTCTTTGCTTTTCTTGATGGATTTAGTGGATACAATCAAATTAAGATAGCATTGGAAGACCAAGATAAAACAACATTTACTTTCCCATGGGGAACATATGCATATAATGTTTTTCCCTTTAGGTTATGTAATGCTCCTACTACTTTTCAGAGAGCAGTCCTTGCAATATTTGTTGATCTAATCCATGAATGTGTAGAGTTCGACATGGATGATTTCACTATGTATGGCAGAACATTTGATGATTGTTTAAAAAATATTGAAAAATTTCTGAAAATATGCATAGAGACAAATCTCTCTCTATAGTGAAAAATGCTTTATGATGTTAACTGAGGGAATAGTATTGGGACACCATATTTCTTCTTTTGGAATTAAGGTGGATCCAACAAAAATACAAGTCATTGTGAATTTAATGCCACCCACAACACAAAAGGAAGTAAGAAATTTCTTGGGTTATGCAAGCTACTATAGGAGATTTATTGAAAATTTCAGTAGAATAGCTCTGCCTCTATTCGAGTTACTTGCACAATAAGTGGAATTCCAATGGACAAATAATTTTCAAAATGCGTTTGAGATATTAAAAGAAAAATTTTCAGTTGCACCCATTCTTTGAGGACCAAATTGGTCATTTCCATTTCATATATCTACTGATCCTTCCGACATTGCTGTAGGAGCAGCACTTGGACAGAAAGAGAATCAGTTTAATTATGCCATATACTTCATAAGAAAAAACTTAACACCGAAATAATTGAACTATATTGTTACAGAAAAATAAATGTGAGCTGTATTACATGTAGTTAATAAGTTTAGGCATTACATAATAGGCTATCAAGTATTCATTCACACAGATCATTCAGTCATAATATATTTAATGAACAGAGCAATTACAAATGGAAGAATTACTAGATGGTTGTTATTGATGGAAGAATTTAACATCATTGTACAAGATCGACCAGGTAAGGGTAATCAAGTAGCAGAATTTCTATCAAGGCTTCATTCAGCTGGTGATCCAAATCCTGTTTCAGATAATTTCCTAGATGAACATCTATTTGCTATAACTGTCAAAATTCCATGGTTTGCATATGTAGCCAACTATTTCTCATCTGGAATCCTACCATCCCATTACACAAATAAACAAAAAAGAAAGATAATTAGAGAAAGTGCTATATATAGTTGGGTCAATGGTGACCTCTTTTATACTAGTTTTGATATGATAATAAGAAAATGTGTTAGAGAAGATGAAATTATAGATATTTTGAAAACATGTCATGATGAGCCATGTAGTGGTAATTTTGCAAACAAGCGAATGACATACAAAGTGCTCAAACTTGGCTACTACTGGCCAGCAATCTTCAAAGACTCCAAAGCCTATGTTAAGAGATGTGACAGCTACCAAAGAATTGAGAGACTAGTGATATCAGATGAAATTCCATTAAAGCCATAAGTACTCATAGAACCATTTAAGCAATGGGATCTATACTTTGTGGGACCAATAAAATTGCCATCAAATGGAAAGAAGTACATCCTAGTATGTACAGATTATGTTACTAAGTGGGCAGAGGCAAAGTCAGTGGCAAGTGAAACAGAAGAAATAGTGATTTCTTTTCTATTTGAAGAAATATTTGTAAGGTATGGAGTTCCAAGAGAAACTGTTACATACCAGGGAGCAAAATTCACCTCCAAGCTGGTAAGGGATCTTACAAAAAAGTACAAGATCAAACACAGAAAATCTACTTCGTACCATTCGCAAGCGAATGGACAAGTGGAGTCCACTAACAAATTTTTGGAGAATATCATGACAAAAACTGTGTAGATGAATAGAAAAGACTGGTTGGAAAAGTTAAGAGATGCTCTATGGGCCTACAGGATCACATGGAAGAACATAATTGGATTATGTCCATACCAGTTGGTATACGGTAAGGAAGTCTTGTTACCCATAGAATTTCAAATACAGACATATAAAATTGTAAGGGAATGGAACTATCTGAAGCTCAAAAACAATGAGTGATTCAATTAAATGAATTATATAAAATAATACAACAAGAAGTGGAACATAAATCATTAGTGCAAGAGAAGAGAATAAAATGGCATGATCAATTCATCAAGAATAAAGTTTTTCAAAATGGAGACTGGGCACTATTGTTTGACTCCAAGTTTAAAGATTTCAAAGAAAATTTTATGACTCATTGGATTGGGCCATATTATATAAAAGAGATCTTCAAAAATGGAGAAGTCAAAATAAAAACAATAGATGAAGCGTCAATTTCATTTGTAGTTAATGGACACAGGCTTAAAGTCTAAAATAAGCCTATCAATAAAGAGGATTTTCTTAAAAGAATTTCAACAAAAACTAATATGGAAATAATGGAACAACATAATATGCCTTCCTTAGTTCTAGAATTAAAAAATGAATAAATAATAATAATAATAATAACAACAATATTAATAATAATAATAAAAGAGTTTGGTTGTGAAAATCCAGGAGACTGGCACAATACAAAATCGAATTCATATCAGAAAACCAACTTGTTTGGCCAATATGAATTCTCTGTTTTCTTTTGTTTTTACTTCAGAAAGGGGGAAGTTCGTAATAAAACTATGAAAATAGTTTGAGCAGTTGAATTGCAGAAGGAACCTGAATTACATGACAGAAGGGACCTGATACATCATTGAAAATATTATTGAGAAGGGACCTGTATTATATGACATAAGAAACTTGAAACATTGTTGAAAATTACATGTCAGAAGGGACATGAAACATTATTTATAATATCAATATAGAAGATACCTGAAAAACATCAACATTCAAGCCTGAAGTACATGTTAGAAGGGACCTGAAACATCAGTTACAAACTATAGAAAGGACCTGAACAACATCAACATTAAAATATTATGAATCAATATCAGATGCAAAAACATGAAGCAGAAATAAGTCTCTACATTTCAATATATCCTGGAAGAGCCATCGTTATGATAATAAAGACATTGTCGACCATCATTTGATCGGAGGACATCATTGACATCAAGTATTTTATGGGAGTACAAGTATAGTAAGTGGAAAAAATTTCTCCTGAAATTCCAATTTTAACTTTTTTTTCTAGAAGTTGTTAAGACTAATTTAGTGCTTGATATGCATTCCATTACATTTTACCTATATCCTCCTACCTACATTTAAAAACACTACCTTCATTATCCTACCCATCATAATCTTAATTCATTATAATCCTATTCATTACCCCCTTTCCTACATTTACAGTCATACATTAACCATCATTCCATATACCAGATTTCATTACCCCTTTCCTACATTTAAACATCATTCCAATCATTTTAAAACCATAACATTAATCCTAATTATTTTCTTAATCATATGGATCAAGAATTAAAGGCTCAATATTCAAATCCTTGTTGACCTAAAAAACAACAAAGGTTAGTGTCATGGTAGAAATTTAATTTTAAAAATGACCATTCTAGGGTCATTTTAAAATTAAATTAAACAATAAAAAGTTGAAAACCTAAGATACAAAACGAAATATGCAAATATATATAAGCTAAGGTATGGAGTGCACAATGAAAAATGACAAAACAATGCAAATGAAATAATCCAAGTTGAAATGAAAACACAATGCAATGAAAACAAGAATTATGATGCATTTTGATTAAGATATGGGCATGAAAAGAAATGAAGATTGCTATGAGTAAAGAACAAAACAATAAAGAACGTGAGCTATGGTGACGGAACGTATGCAGACACTGTGGAGCAAGGACGTAGTGCAGGTAAGAGAAACTAAGCCACAGAAGCATCCGAGTCAAGGGTTGGCATGAAAAATGGTCAACATAATTTCAAAAACACATTGCTATGACATAAAACAAACCTTGTGCAAATACTAAAGCGTCTGCCATTTTAAACCAACATACCTCTGTGATTAGTGCAACTACTGAATTTTTTCACCATCATAGCCATTATTAGGCTCAGAGAAAGGAAATTGACATTTTGAAAACCATAGGAATGCGTTCGAACACCCTGTGAAGAATGACATTGAGTAAGAAAATGCAGAGAGGCTGTGAAGAGAAACTTAAGTCGAGAGAAGCAAGCATAAGAAATAGCAAAGGAGGAGTAGATAAATAAGAAGAGGGTGCATTGTTGACTGAGATTTGAAGCCAAGATATCTGCTCAACGTGCTAATCAAACACACCAACAAATTGCAGAGATCTCGTGGAAGAGAACAGGTAAGAACAAAATCTGAATTTTTCTCATTGGTGAACAGATATTAAGAGTAAATGAAACTCGCGATTGTGTGTTGAACACAAGTTAAACTACAAGTTTTAAGTGCGAGTCTCTGCCACCATTTAGCTTAAATCTGCCACTTATTAGCACATGAGGGTTCTGAGATGTTGAAGAGGAGTCTTAAAAATAGTGATGTTGTGAAAACACAGGGACAGGAGGCTCAACTCAGAGAAAACCTCGGGATTATTCCAAAGCAGGTAAAACGAAATTTAATTCCTCCACATACAGCCATGGAATTGTCATATTTTGTTTTAAAAAAATAAAATGTTGCACAGTGAGTGAATTTTTAAAATACAGTGAGCCATTTGATGAGCAATTTGATTTTATTTCATATACATAGTGAGCCATTCGATTTTATTTAAATATACACAGTGAGCCATTTGTTGATTATTTTTTCAAACAATGAGCCTAAATAATTTAAGTTTGAATGCACAATGAAATTGTCTCTGTAGAGGAAGGTTATGTATGAATTTGAAGAGTAGTAGGATATTGTGGTATAATTTTTTAAAATTTTTACACAGTCAATTTAGAGGCAGAGAATGCTACACCAAAACAGAGGAGATATTTTTTACAAAATTTTGATAAAACAAAGAATATAGAATGAGAAGTAGATTAATAAAAACATGTTTACAATGTTTTATGATCTTTCTATATCCAAATTTTGTGTTTTTATCAGTTTTTGGAAGCAGTGGGATTGTTTTTGTAAAAGAACAGAGGTTGAAGAATATTGATTTCATTTATTTGTCAAGAGCATCAGAGAAGAGGTAAGCCTTATCACCATGAAAATAATGCATGAATAAGTCAAAAAAGATATATATGTGTGCATAAATTTTTATTTTAAAAATGATAATGTTGATTCTGCAAGGTTACATAAATTTGTTTTCAGAGCATATGGCTACCAGGGTAGAACCAAAATATTTCCAAATTAAGAATTGGGAAAAAGAGACCATAGAAAAAATTTATCAGGCTGGACTAATAGGCTTCCTCCAAAATTTTAATGGACATAATGAGAGCATCACCAAGGAGTTCATAAACAATTGTACGCAGGAGAAAACCATAGTGGGTAACCTAGTTATCCCATTAAATCTAGAATCCATCTCTCAAGCTTTAGATCTACCACTGATAGGGGAACAATATCATAAGCGTTTTCACTTTAATGATAAGGGATGGAATTTCTTTTTTGAGAAAAATAGGAAGGGATCATTTGATAGAACCAAGGGCATTCTGAGGGAATGGTTTAATGAGACATGGGAAAAGTTGGTGTTAATTATTCAAATATTTCTCACATGTGACATTAGGCATAGTGTAGTGCATCTCTATCATATCAAGTCTCACCAGCAGATCAGGGAGAAGTGAAAGTCAATTTTCCATACTTATTCTCTAAAATTTGATTAAAATGATAGAGAATGTGAGGAATGAAACTAAACCCAAGGAAGCACAAACATACCATCAGGGACTCATCAAAATTCTTGTAGAGTATAAAATGAAAACCAAGGGTGTAGTGTGGAAAGAGTTTTTAAATCAACATCATTTTGAAGAAAAAATAATAGAGGAGAAGTTTAAACCAGTTCATTAGACAAAGAGCATAATGAACTCACCTCTTTATCCAAGGACAAGGTCCAAGAAGCAACATGATACTATTATGGTTGAGAGAGAAGCATCCTTCCTATCCATTCCTCGAATACATAGGAGAAAAATTCCAGTAGAAACAAGTAGTAAAGAGAAAGACCTTAAGGTACAAATTGTTGAAACACCTCCCACAGCAAAACAAGTTGATGAAATCGTTGAAAGATTTCAAAACGAAGCCTATGAAAAGACATTGGAGATATTTTCATACTTTGATAATGTTGAGGTAGAAGCCACTTCATTTGCCAAAGACACAAGAGAGGAAGAGAAATAGTTGCACTTAGAAAAATAAAAGAGTTGACAGATCAATTAGAGGTAAGCAGAATTCTGGAGAGGCATTTGAAGAAATAAAACAAGGCATATAGGAAAAACAATGCAAAATTAATCAAGGAAATGAAAAGTTGAATGAGAAAGTTGGAAAATTGGAAACAAAGAATACCCTTCTTTCTAAACAATCTTAAAGGTGGCTAAATGAGAAAAACACATGGAAATATAAGTATGAAAGACAAAAGGTCATGGCTTCAATCTACAAGGGAGAACGATATAAAGGGATAGATTGTATTTTTCAAGCAGCACAACAGGAGGCATCTAGATCAGGTACAATGTCTACATCAGAGCTCGGGAGATCCAAGAGAAAGAAGCAAGCATGAGGACATGCTTGTACATCAACAAGGGGGAGATGTTGGCCCTCATTTTTGTTCCAATTTTGTTTAATTAAATACACTTAATTTCCATGCTATCCATCCATATCCCATCCATATTCACTCTATTTTGACCAATCTATGCATATCCAGGTATATAAATTAAGTTTTCCAATTTTTGGATGTTTTACAACAATTGAATTTTAAGTGCATTTTTGGACAAGACTAAAAATTCCTATAATGGCTTCATTGGTGTCATACTTGAAGGACATCTGGGAACAAGATGAGCATATTTATAGAAAGCTTGGGAACTAATAAAGGACGTGCACCTATTGGTTCGGTCAAACTGAGCTTAAAAATTCCCGGTCAAAGCCGGTCAAACAAGATCTGTTATTTTGGAAATCCCTAGGAAATAGGCCAAATTTAGCATTTTATGGGATTTTCCAGATTTTGAGAGATTAGATGGATGAGCTTGACTAGAATAGATAGGATAAGGATATACATGGTTGTTATATACATTTTAGTTACGTTTGTTTCATATTTCTCTATTTAAGCCAAAGGCATTGAGGCATGGATATGTAAAATTTGTATGATTGCACTTTGATATTTCTGAAATTTGGGAGCTAATTGAAGAACCAATTCTATATTTTTTCTGTTGTTCTATATGGTGAATGCTTGACTGAGTTTTAGTAGTTTAGAAGTACTTTCAGTGTGCGAGGAAAGGGTGGAGGGCCCCCACACCCATCTAAGTGCACTTTCTGGTTAATTTAGTTGCAATTTCCTGAAGTAGTTTTGTTTCATGTTTAATCAGTTAATTAGATGTATGATGATATGTTATGATTGCTGTTGAATCCTAATATAATTTCTAATCTACATATGAAGGGTCAAACTAGTGTTTAAGTTAAACTCTCCTTCTATCTGATCAGAGACTAGAAACTAGAATTCATGTTTCTTGCTTTTAAGCAATTTTCTGAATTTCCAGTTTTCTAAAAATGGCATTAATGATGAATGAATTTATAATGAAGGAAAACAAGCACTTCCTTAGTTAGGAGCCTCTTCTATTATTCTTTTATGCATATTGAAATATTTTTCATTAATGGTTTTGATTTTTGCATGAAGTAGTATTGTACAGGAGGTCAAACAAGTTCTCCTAAGTTAGGAGCTTCTTATTCTGCTTATTACATAATTGAATTATAAATTATTTAGTTAAGTTTTATATTTGTAATATCCATTTCCTTTAAATTCAATAATTTATATTCTAAACTTGACTGTATTTGAAATCCATATATTTTGTAGATTCTTCTAAGTTCTACAAACCTGGATTGATAATAAAATACTTGTGTTAGTTTACCCAGTAAGCAGACCCAACAGAGTTCACACAATATCCAAAATTTGTGCCATAGGGAGCCCGCAAAACCAAATGTCACAAATATTGTAAAAGCGAGTCGTAAAAGCTTACATGCCTTAGATATAGAAAGGAACCATAGATTTGTATACCTCGAAATTTGGCTAGATTGAGCCTCAGTAAGACTCGACCATAATACCAAGAAACATAGGTCACATGCACATATTCAGATACTTTTAGGATTATGATATGTAGAACTTCGAATGAAGAGTTTTGTGCCTCAGAGATAACACATATTAGAAAATTAATTTCATAGAAAACTTTATCAAGATATAAGTCTTTTGGTATAATCTACTTCAAATTTTGACCTTCAACCATACTAATATTTATCGTAGAGAACATAACATTTAACACAAATTTCAAGTGAATTATCTCAAAGATAATTTAGAGAAGGAATGACACCTCAAGTCTTAGCTAATTAATCACTGGACCTTTGATTATATGCTTGACCTCTTTTTCAGACTTCTACAGCTACAGGGAGTAGATCTCAGATCTTCATCCTTCAAAGCTTGAACGAGAGAAATGCCTTAACACTTTTTTAATGAAATTTGTAGAAAATATGTGCCTCCATGACTTGTCTTCATTTCCACCCAACTCTGATACCATGTTAATTTTGCTAGGGAATTGCCAAAAATATTTCCTTATACATTTCCACAAATCATTATTAGCATTATGTAATATTTACTTCATTAAACCGTTATAAGAAAATCATTCATAAACATAAAAAGAGTAGTATTAAATCATAGTAGAAACAACAAGAAAACATGAGACAAGAGACACATAAATTAGGACTAAGGCTGGGGAAAAAACCACAAGGGGAAAACCTAGAAACTATCCCTTATATATATCTATATATATATATATATATATATATATATATATATATATATATCATAAGGAATAATTTCTAGGTTTTCCCCTTGTGGTTTTTTCCCCAACCTTATTCCTAATTTCTCTCTCTCTCTCTCTCTCTCTCTCTCTCTCTCTCTCTCTCTATATATATATATATATAGAGAGAGAGAGAGAGAGAGAGAGAGAGAGAGAGAGAGAGAGTTCATAGTACATCAATACATCAGGAGCAACATCAAGAGAATAACTAGACCAATACCCAAGCACAAGATGAATTCCTAAAACCCTCCTCATAAAATTTTAGACCTCCTTTCTCCTTATGAAATTTGTTGGATCAAGTAGATACAAAGAAAGTTCATTGTGTACACATGAGGAGGAGACATATCCTTTATATAGATTTCCAAGGGGGGTCGAATGGGTGCCTTTTGGGGCCCAACCAACTTGAAGTTTACATGAAGCTAACTTGAGGATTTGGAGGAAAAAAATAATAAATTCAAATTTTTGATTTTAATTTTAATTTTTATCCTTTAATTTACATTGATGGAAGTGCCAACCATGGCTACAATTTTCAAAACACATCTTCATAACATGGAATTATAGTGGGCTCATTATCCAAACTTGCTAGGCATTGAGTTGTGATATGAAAAGCTCTAGTTTCATGGAAGAGCAACACTGTTATGAAACCAACACCCAAAATAGAAGAAACGAGAGATCAACACCTTATAAATAAACCACTCCGAGGGGGGAAACCTCCTTTACATTACATAAATAAACAATTATTGGATGATACAAATTAAAAAACCTCCTTTTTGTATATATGATTCCATGGGGTCACAATATAATCCTAGCCGACCTAACAATAATAATGTAAGGGCACAACAATAACAATAGTGGCTTTTATGGGGCACAATAATAACAATATGGGGGCTACAGGGGTACAAAAATATTAATAAGGGTGCTACACTAACTACAATAAGGGACTACACTATTAATATAGGGACCTAACATGCCCCTCTCCTTCAAAAAAAAATTGTCCTCAATGCTTGAGTAGCTCTAGATGCTTCTGTATAAAATTCTCATCCTCCCATGTCGAATCTTCAGTGGGTAAGTTCTTCCACTTGATGAGATACTCTAAAATTGATCGATTTCGTAGCTATCGATTTCTTGTTTCCATGACTGCTTTAGGTTCTAATATGATTTTTCCTTCCTCATCAAGTTCTGGCAATATTGTTTGAACTGGAAGTTTGTCACCTATAACAATATTTAAGCATGAAACATGAAAAACTAGCTGCACTTGAGAAAAAGCAGGAATCTCCAATTTGTATGCCATAGTACCAATATTTTGCAACACCTTCTAAGGACCATAGTAATTTGGCGATAATTTATTATCCTTCTTAGCTTGCTTGAGGGACATTTTTTTGTATGGATGTAGTCGTAACAATACCTAGTCGCCTACATCAAAACTTCTCTCGCTGCGATGTTGATCTACCTATTGTTTCATTCAATTTTGTGTCAAATTTAGGTTATCCTTTAAGAGTTGGAGAACTTGTTATTGATGCTCGATGTGATCTTCCACTACTTGAACCTTAGAATTTTCTCTTAAATATGATTTGATGGATGGTGGATGATATCCATAAAGTGCCATAAATGGGGTCATTTTTGCTGCAATATGGAAGGAAATGTTATACCACCATTCAGCCACAGGTAACCACTTGACCCATTATGTTTTTTTATCAGATACAAAACAACGAAGATATCCTTCTAAACGTTTGTTCACTATCTCAGTTTTCCCATCGAATTGAAGATGATAAGATGAGATATGAGCTAGTTGAGTACCAAAACAAGAAAACAATTTCGTCCAAAAATTTACAGTAAAAATGGGATCTCTGTCACTTACAATAATCTTTGGGTTTCCATGTAGCTTTTGAATTGTTTCCATAAATGTAGCAAAAAATTTACATGATTTAAATGGATGAGATAATGCACAAAAGTTTTCATACTTGGTAAGTCTATCAACTACCACCATGATGACACTCTTTCCTTCAGACTTAGGTAAACCTATGACATAATCCATTTAAAGCTCCTCCCAACGTTGAATTGGAATCGATAAAGGTTGTAGCAGACCTGGGGTCTTAATTGTATCAACTTTATTTTGCTGGCAAACCAAACATTTCGCCACAAACTTTTGAATATCAGATTTAAGGCCATCCCAAAAAAATATGTCTTCACCTTGTGGTAAGTTTTTAAAAATCCTAACTATACTCTTAAGGGAGAGGTGTGCAATTACAAAATAATATTTTTTTTTAGTTGGGAATTATTACAAATATATAAGCAATATTTTTACCATAAGGAATAAATTTTGCCAACTAAATGTATCAGATGTACTAGGATCTTGCTGCAACTTTTGAATGAGTGTCCACACATCTTTGTCATTTTTTCCATTCACCCCTTGCTTCGATTATCCAATCTGGTTGGATAATATAAATTGCATAAAGCAATGCTTCCACCTCTTCATCCTTTCTTGAGAGTGCATCTGCAACAAAATTTAGCTTCCATTTTTTGAAGATGATTTCAAAGTCATAACCCAACATATTTGTGACCCATTTTTGCTGCTCTTTTGAAGGTAGTCTTTGTTCCAAAAAGTACGACTATCGTGATCAATTTTAATTTGAAGTTCCTTCCCATTAGGTAAGGTCACCATTTCTTTAGTGTATGTAGTATTGCCAAAATTTCCTTCTTATAAATAGCTTTCTGTAAATACTTTCCTTTGAATGGACGACTTTCAAAAGCAATGGGTCTTCCTTCTTGCATTAAAACATCACCAATTCCATTTCATGAGGCATCACATTCCACAATAAAGGCTTTTGTGAAGTCTGGCGTAGATAAGACCGGTGCTAGGCACATTTCCTCTTTAAGATGTTCAAAGGTCTTAGTTGCTTCAGGAGTCCATGAAAATGCATCCTTCTTCAATAATGTTATTAGAGGTGTTGCTATTATCCCATAATTCTTAACAAACTTTCGATAATACCCTGTTAACTTGAGAAATCCTCGCAATTGATTTATGGTTGTGGGGAATTTCCATTCCTTAATGGCTTTAATTTTGTTAGGGTCTACCTTAACACCCTCCTGAGATACAGTATGACCCATATATTCCACCTCTTGTACTCCAAAGAAACATTTGGAGGTTTTTGCATATAATTGTTTCTCCTCCAATAGTTTGAGCACACTGTCAACATGTTGAACGTGATCCTTCCAAGACCTGTTGTAGATTAGTATATCATCAAAAAATACTAACAAAAAATTTCTAAGGAAGGGTTTGAAAATGGAATTCATCAACCCTTGAAATGTAGAAGGTGCATTTGTAAGGCCAAAAGTCATGACCAAAAATTCATAATGACCCTCATGAGTTCAAAATTTTGTTTTCAGAATATCTTCAGTCTTCATTCTAATTTGATGATATCCTAAACGAAGATCCAACGTGGTAAAATAATTTTCTCCATGTAATTCATTCAATAATTCATCAATCACAGGAATGGGAAATTTATATTTAATAGTGAGATTTATGAGCTCCCTATAATCCGGACACATGCCCCATGATCCATTCTTCTTATGCACCAATACTACTGGAGCAAAGAAACAACTTTGACTAGGTTGAATTATACCAACCTCTAACATTTCTGCAATCATACGTTCAATTTCTCTCTTTTGGACATAACGATATCTGTAAGGCCTGATGTTTGAAGGAACACTTCCTAGAATCAAATGAATAGCATGATCATCATCACAAATAGGTGGGAGTCCTTTGGGAGTTTCAAACACCTTGGAATGATTGTCCAAGAATTTTTGGAGATCTGGAGAAATATATGATTTTGATGTTGGAATTTCTAGTGAGCATAATTGTGTAATTACGCCTCATTGTTCTTTCTTCAGAACCTTTTTCATGAAATTAGAGCTTATTATCTTTCCTAACTTCCCTATGATACCCCATAATTCAAATTCCTTTCCTTCCAGAAAAAATTTCAAGAAAAGTTCTTGAAAATTAAAATCTATCGTCCCTAAATATTGTAACCATTGTACTCCTAATACAACATCAACACCTCCCATTGGAATGGAAAGCATTGGACTATTAAATACATATTCCCCCATGGTTAGCTTGATATTATGGCATTTTACAGAGAAATTTATAGTTCCTCCATTTGCAACCATCACTTGAATCTCTGGTGCTGGGTATAGGAGGAAATTCAATTCCTTGGCTACCTTACAATGAATAAAATTATGGGTACTACCCGAATCAATCAACACTATTAAATTTTTCTTCTTGATATGTCATTTTACCTTGAGAGTTTGAGGAGTGGTAATTCCTGCCAATGCATTAAAGGATATGTTCAGACTCATTTATTCTTTCTCTAGGGTTGGTTCCTAGTGTATATCCTCTTCTTTTGAAGTTTCTTTTTCATTTTCTTCCTCCTCTTCACAATCTGTATAAAATAATTTATTCTTAGCGCACTTATGACCTTTAGTGTGTTTGATATCACAACTGTAGCAAATCCCTTTTTATATTTTTTCTTCCAATTGTTGTGGTGTCAACCTTGTAGGTTGTAGAAGTCTAGGAGTAGAAACACTTCCATATTTATAGATGTGAGTTGTAGGATTCCATGTCGCCATAATTTTACATTCATTTTTTCTTGCCAACCTGAATGCCTTCTCCAATGAATCAGGTTCCCAAAGGCAAACCTCATTTTGGATGTTATCCTTTAAATTCCCTATGAAGACATCAATCCAGTGTTCCTATAGAATATTCGTTATCCTTATATTCAATTTTTGGAAGTCCTCAATGTGATCGACCATTGAACACTTTTGTTTGAGATTTATCAATTGGCTAAAGAAGGTTTTTCTCTTTGTATCCTCATAATGTGTTATAATTTCCCTCGTAAAAGTTGACCTTATGGAAAAAAATCCATCGATACCAAAAAAATGTATTCTTTTCTAAATATAAATTTTCAATGCATACCTTTTATGTGTTTTTCACATGATTGAGATCCAAATATTGCTCCATCTATAGAATCCATGTTACGAGATCCTTGCCATCCAACTTCCTCATATTGATCTTTGGAATATGGTGGGTCTTCGATCCAACATTAGAGTTGATGAAATAATGATTAACATGTATTTTCTTCTCATCATGAGTTTACTCTACTACCTTTTCTCCATTAGAAATCATTTCTTGTATCAACTTTTTCAAACCTTCCTTCAAACCTTCCATGTCTGCTTTTAGATAATTCTTCATGTCTTCCATGTTGTCTTTCATTTTTTCTTCCATGTCATCGATCTTAGCTTCCATGCCATTACTCAAACCATCCATATTAGCTTCCATACCTTTCTTCTAACCATCCATATTAGCTTCCACACCTTGCTTCAAAACTTCCATTTCATTTTTTGTTGCTCTTTACGAGAATGAAAGTTGTTGCACTTGCTCTTGTAATTTTGATATATCATGTTGCACTTATTCCTCTTCATGAGTCATAGTAGAGCGTTCTGAGATATTAATGGGTTTTGAGTTATTTTTAGGGGGAGTTTTAGAACCCAATACTTATATCTATTCTTCAATATTCCCTTGGTGTCACTTCAAATTGATTTTTCAAACAAGACTTATGCAATTTGAAAAAAATACACACCTTTTTCTTTCTTTTGAGGAGCTTGATATTGTAACTGATGTGTCTCTGTAATTTCAGATCCCTGATATTTTATCTTTAGTCATGTAGTAGCCCTCTGAATCTTCTTTCTAATGCCATATGTTTGACCTGATTTGGATTCTTCAAGACAAATTTATGCTTGATATCCCACAATGACCTAATTATGGACTCGTTTATTAGAGCGAACTTGTATAACATTACAAGTGTCATTGTTTCCTCCTTCGGCTTTGAAATTGATACACAGGAAACTACATTTCGTGTACTTTTGGCCACTTTTTACAAAACTCCAATCTAATGCTCAGAGAGAGAGTTATGGCGATTTTCTTAAGGTCATCTCTTTGAGATGAAATTTGGGAACCTGTAAAAACCCTAACTTCCATAGATTATATCTTCGAAAATATTGTGAACCAATATATGAAATTTTTACAAGACGTTCCTCATAATTTATTTGCAAAATGAGTTTTTTTTTAGCTTTTGAAACTTTGTAAAATTTTTTTATAGAGAAAATGCCATGATGACCTGTTTGAAGCAACGAAACCCTAGAATCCAAAGCTCTGATACCAAATGTTATGAAACCAGCTCCCATAATAGAAGAAAAGAGAGATTGACACCTTAGAAATAAGACACTTCAAGGGGGAAACCTCCTTTACATTACATAAATGAACAATTCTTGAATGATACAAATGAAAAAACCTCCTTTCTATATATAGGAGTCCATGGGGTCACAATATAATCCTTGCCGGCCTAACAATAATAATGTAAGGGCACAAAAATAAAAATATTGGCATTTATAGGGCACAATAATAACACTATGGGGGCTACATGGGTACAAAAATATTAATAAGGGGGCTACACTAACAAAAATAAGGGACTACACTAGTAATATAGGGACCTAACAAACACGCATTTAAGATGAGCTTCCATTGTTGGGCACCACAAAGTAGATATTCCCCATAAAAAACACTTGTGGTAGGTTACTATTAATTTTTTGTAGTTGTCAGTTTCATGTAAAAGCTAACCACCAATTAATTTTCTTCCTTCCTGATACATGAAGGGGATTATAGTCATACTTTTGGAGAAATGTAACCCAATATATGAGGAAAATGGAAGCTATATGATTAGGGAACATTTCCATACCTATTAGTTGCTAAGGTAGCCACCGTACCTTTACGAATCCCACAAATCATGATTTGTAGATGTTTTCAATTAAAGGAATAGCATTGAACAAAAGCCACTAGCTACCAAATCATACAAACTCATTGTACAGTAGTTCACTATTTCCATACAAGTATTTACAAAGGTAAATTGTTTGCAATTTATAGATTGTTATTGTTGTAGAGATATTGTAGTGTTAAAGGAAACCAATATCCACCCTAAGAGTTGACTTTTGAAATTTCATTAATCTAAATTTGGTTATACTTTGCATTAGAGAACCCTACATTAACATGTTATTAGCACTACAAGGAAAAGACCCTCTAGCGAATGTTTTTGAGGAAACCCTTATAAAAATAGCCCAGATTGTTGAACCCTTAGTTAAACTGAGAGGGGGGGGGGCGGGTGAATCAGTTTAACACATTCATGGAATTTTAAAACTTTTTCATTAAAACTTATTTACACCTTCATTTCATGTTCAACTTAAAAAAGTGAGTAGTCTTAGAATGATAGCAGCAAGTATTAATATAATGTAACAGTAGATTTAATATGAGAGCAACAAGTATTAAGCAGATGAGATAAACCACAACAACACATAAACATCATGCACAGAGACACCAGATATAAGTGGAAACCCATAAAAGGGATAAAACCACATCTTATTATTGTTGTGATGCAAAGGCAAGCTCCAACTCCCTCTCACCACTGGTTTTCTGTAAGCACCAACCTACAGGAGGCTCCAACCTCAAATTCTGCAAGCTACATCTTTTTCATAAAAGAAACATTTTCTGATTTACCTTGAATATCAGCTTTGTTTTGTACCTTTGAGTGGTTTCCTTACTGTACTCCAATCTTCATATTTGCTTGATTATTTCTTTTTCTTCAATTCTGCATTCTCTTCTCTTTTATCAATTTACTCAGAGAAATGTATCCATTTCAACTTTACAGTGGGATTTTTCCTTTCTCCAGAGACTTGCTAATTACATCACAAACAATGTAAACAGTTAAAAACTTTCATTCAATTACAGTATAAATTTCGAATCATTTCAACAACTCCCCTCTCTCTTTGTTTTCCTCTCTCTTTTCAACAACAGCCACTCCTCTCTTTTTCGGTTTACTATATTCATTTTCCTGTTCATTGCAGTTGCATAACTACTACCTGTACAACTGTCTTTTAATCCAATCATAAATAACTCTTAGCAATATTATGAAACCTATTTAATAAACCTTGGATTTTAATTAATGAGCAACCAACGCTGACCTTTAAAAACTCTGGGTCCCACAGCTTTATAAATTCTAAACTCTTCTGCTCTAATCGTCGATGCGATTAATCGCAACTTGAATACTTCCGATTGTGATCAAATGCCGAAGCGATGAAACATTGTTATTCCGGAACTCGAGTACTTATGAATCATAGTTCACAGACCCGTCGGGTCCGCATATTCATCACAATCTCATTTTCTATTGTCATGCTTCACTGCCACACTTTTCTCCGATGCGATGTAACACTATTCATTTGGATGTGCCGATGCGATGAATCTCTTTTCGAGTTCTTCCGATTGTGATAGTTCCGATGCGATTAATCGCAATCAAAACTCTCAGTAGTATGTTCTGATGTCCTGCTTTTACTCTGATGCGATTGACCACTGTTCATTTAAATGTGCTGATGCGATTAGGCTGGAACTCAAACCTATAAAATCACAGTTTATACGCCCATCGGGTCCAGAACTCAATCGCAATCGCAATTTGCATTTGCATGTTCCGATATTCTTATGCTCCGATGCTCCAATGCGATCACTGTTATGCAGGAACTCAAACACATATCAATCATGGTTTATAAACCCATCAGGTCTAGGCTTCAATCGCAATCACAACTTTCTGTTCATATGATCCACTGCCGACCTTTTTTTTTCCGATGCGATTGATGAAGGTCCCACCATGTGGTACTTTTCTTTTGATAGATCCTTTGGTTCTTTAGATCTCGCGCTATATATATATATATATATATATATATATATATATATATATATATATATATATATATATATATATACTGAATTATGAGTCACAATTCCTTTATTTTCATACTCCATATATATATATATATATATATATATATATATATATATGCTTTGGACCTTTATGTATAAGGCGCAACATAAATAAGGTGCTGCATATACATATACTTTGCTCTTCCACTGCGCCGATGCAATTGGTTACTTCGGACCCGATAGCAATATAACTCCATTCTATAATCACTTGAAGTCCGGCTCTTTGTTTAAACACGATTTCAATCTGATATTTAGTATATTTCGGGCGTTTTTTCCTGTAGGACTAGAATGATATAGTACGCCCCCAATTTGCCTTATAACACAACAATTTCATTTAAAAAATAAAATATGCAGGTCAGCATCAAGGTATTGAGGGAAAAAAAAAACATCCGAGGCCTCCACGCAAGAACAAACTGCAGACCTTCACACGATTGTAACATTGCCTCCTCCTTCTGCGTTTTCTTCTGCAAATCGACTCACGATTCAACTTCACTATTCATCAACCCATTTATCCTGGGTTTTGTATGGAACTACAGTTCCATTCTTGTAGATTCAAAATCAAAATATGGCTTCCCTTGCCTTCAATTGAGCCATCATTTCATCCTTTCCATGGATGCGTTACTTACTCTACGCACCAGTAAATTCACCCTTACCATATGATTTTCCTTCAGTCTCTGGTTTGAATCTTATTTGCAGTATGTGTGTAGCCCCTTTCTCAGTTGCGTATATAGAATCCACTCCATCGGTTATACTTGTAGTAAACCCCATGAGGCTCCGATCTTCTACGCCTTCAATTCAACAATTATTTTCCTCAACTTCGAACTCCGTTACGTTACCAGAGTTCTGTTCATCATCTTGATTTAATTCTGAAAAATGAATTGATGTATTCTTCCCAACAGTGCTTCACAGTCTTCCCACTTGAATAATTGTTCCTCATTACTCTGCCTCTCCAGATCTGCTACTTCTGCTTTGTCTGCTGCCTCTGTTCCTTATCTGCCTTGCTGCCTTTGCTGACTTGCTTCCTCTCTGCTTCTTTGCTATCTCTGTTGCTCTCTTTGCTGCCTCTGCTACTTGTCTTATGCTTTCTCTGCTGCTTTTGTAACCTGGGCTACTTATTTTTGCTGCCTGCTTCTATAACCTGGGCTACTTCTTTTTGCTGCCCTACTTCTTTAAATGGCCTTGTCTCTGCTGCTCGACCCTCTCCACATCTTGCTGCCTCTTTTGCTACTTCTCTGCTTATATGATGCTCTCTTTCCCTTGTTGTTGTTGCAGGTGTTGCTCCTTTGCCATCTCCTTTGTCATCAATGACAACACTTCTAACAGTCTCCCCCTTTGGCATTGATGGCAATAACATCTGTATGTTTATAGATATTCTCTATTCTCTGCCATAGCTATTCTCTGCTTATAGATTTCCTCCCCCTTTGACATCAATGGAAAAGGGCTGATATTATGATCTTGAGGACCTGTTACATGCTCTCTGTGGATCTCCCCCTTAAATGATGTTTTCTCTTCTATTCTCCCCCTGAAACTATGCTTTCTCTTTATATCAGAGAGTAGCATCTACAGACACTACCCCTAGTCTATCTCTTAGATATTCAAATGGTTCTCTAGCAAGAGGTTTTGTAAATATATCTACTGTCTATTCTTTTGTTGGCACATATTCCAACTTCACTACTTTTTGAGCTACTTGTTCTCTGAGAAAATGATACTTGATTGGAATATGTTTAGTTTTTGAATGAAGCACAGGATTTTTTAATATGATTATGGCACTTGTATTATCACATTTGATAGAGATAGGTTCATCAATGCTTACCTTCATGTCTTGGAGGGTTTGTTTCATCCACATGACTTGTGTGCAACATGCTGCTACTGCTATGTATTCCGCTTCTGCTGTAGATAGAGAAATAGATGTTTTTTTCTTGCTTAGCCATGCCACCAGACTCTCTCCTAAATAGAATGCACCTCCACTTGTGATTTTCCTGTCATCAACACAGTTGGCCCAATCTGCATCTGTATATGCTGTCAAAATGAAGTTTTTTCCTTTTGGATACCATAGCCCATAATGTGCAGTCCCTTGTAGATATCTGAATATTATTTTAATTGCTAGTAAGTGATTTTGTTTTGGTGCTGCTTGATATCTTGCCACAAGTCCTACAGCCAGCACAATGTCTGGTCTAGAAGCTGTTAGGTATAATAGACTTCCAACCATGGATCTGTAAATTTTTTGATCTACATCAGTTGTTCCATCATCTGCACAAAGCTTGCATCCAGTAGTCATGGGAGTTGACACAGGTTTGCAACCTTCCATTCTAAATCTTTTCAACATCTCTTTTATTTCTTTTTCTTGTGAGGTAAATGTGCCTGTGCTCTTCTGTTGAATTTGTTGTCCTAGATAGAAGGTAAGCTCTCCAATCATAGACATTTCAAACTCTGATTTCATCTCTTCAGCAAATCCTTTTGTTAACTCATCCTTGCTGCTTCCAAACATGATATCATCTACATACACTACTACAATCAGAAGTTCATCTTCATTTGCTTTTATGTACACGTTTTTGTCTACTCCTTTGATACCAATTGTTGAACCCTTAGTTAAACTAAGAGGGGGGGGGGGTGAATCAATTTAACACATTCATGGACTTTTAAAACTTTTTCATTAAAACTTATTTACACCTTCATTTCATGTTCAACTTAAAAATGTGAGTAGTCTTAGAATGTGAGCAGCAATTATTAATATAATGTAACAGTAGATTTAATATGAGAGCAACAAGTATTAAGCAGATGAGATAAACCACAACAACACATAAACATCATGCACAGAGACACCAGATATAAGTGGAAACCATAAAAGGGAGAAAACCACATCTTATTATTGTTGTGATGCAAAGGCAAGCTCCAACTCCCTCTCACCACTGGTTTTCTGTAAGCACCAACCTACATGAGGCTCCAACCTCAAATTCTGCAAGCTACAACTTGCAAGGAAGCTTCAACTCCCTCTTTTTCATAAAAGAAACATTTGTTGATTTACCTTGAATATCAACTCTGTTCTGTACCTTTGATTGGTTTCCTTACTGTACTCCAATCTTCATATTTGCTTGACTATTTCTTTTTCTTCAATTCTGCATTCTCTTCTCTTTTATCAATTAACTCAGAGAAATGTATCCATTTCAACTTTACAGTGGGATTTTTCCTTTCTCCGGAGACTTGCCAATTACATCACAAACAATGTAAACAGTTAAAAAATTTCATTCAATTACAGTATAAATTTCGAATCATTTCAACAACTCCCCTCTCTCTCTATTTTCCTCTCTCTTTTCAACAACAGCCACTCCTCTCTTTTTCGGTTTACTATATTCATTTTCTTGTTCATTGCAGTTGCATAACTGCTGCCTGTACAACTGTCTTTTAATCCAATCATAAATAACTCTCAGCAATATTATAAAACCTTTTTAATAAACCTTGGATTTTAATTACTGAGCAACCAACACTGACCTTTAAAAACTCTGGGTCCCACAACTTTATAAATTCTAAACTCTTATGCTCTAATCGCCGATGCGATTAATCACAACTTGAATACTTCTGATTGCGATCAAATGCCGATGCGATGAAACACTGTTATGTTGGAACTCGAGTACTTATGAATCATACTTCAAAGACTCGTCGGGTCCACATCTTCATCGCAATCGAATTTTCTATTGTCATGCTTCACTGCCACACTTTTCTCCGATGCGATGTAACACTGTTCATTTGGATGTGTCGATGCGATGAATCGCTTTTCGAGTTCTTCTGATTGTGATAGTTCCGATGCGATTAATCACAATCGTAGCTCTCAGTAGTATGTTTCGATGTCCTGCTTTTACTCCGATGTGATTGACCACTGTTCATTTAAATATGCTGATGCGTTTAGGCCGGAACTCAAACCTATAAAATCACAGTTTATACGCCCATCGGGTCCTGAACTCAATCGCAATCGCAATTTTTATTTGCATGTTCCGATATTCTTATGCTCCGATGCTCCGATGCGATCATTGTTATGCATGAACTCAAACACATATAAATTATGGTTTATAAACCCATCGGGTCCAGGCTTCAATCGCAATCAAAAATTTCTGTTCATATGATCCGCTACCGACGTTTTTTTTTTTTCCGATGCGATTGATGAGGGTCCCACCATGTGGTACTTTGCTTTTTATAGAGCCTTTGGTTCTTTAGATCTATTATATATATATATATATATATATATATATATATATATATATATATATATATATATATATATATATATATATATATGTATGTAATTGGTTTTTATACACAAAGTATATATATATATATATATATATATATATATATATATATATATATATATATATACAAATTATGATCTTTACAATTATATGTGTAATACTCCATATATATATATATATGCTTTGGACCTTTGTGTATAAGGCGCAACATAAATAAGGTGCTGCATACACATATACTTTTCTCTTCCACTGCGCCGATGTGATTGGTTTCTTCGGACCCGATAGCAATATAACTCCATTCTATAACCGCTTGAAGTCCGGCTCTTTGTTTAAAGACAATTTCAATCTAATATTTAGTATATTTCGGGCGTTTTTTCCTGTAGGAATAGAATGATATAGTACGCCCCCAATTTTCCTTATAACACAACAATTTCCTTTAAAAAATAAAATATGCAGGTCAGCATCAAGGTATTGAGGAAAACAAAAAAACATTCGAGGCCTCCATGCAAGAACGAACTGCAGACCTTCACACGATTGTGACATTGCCTACTCCTTCTACGTTTTCTTCTGCAAATCGACTCACGGTTCAACTTCACTATTCATCAACCCATTTATCCTGGGTTTTGTATGGAATTACAGTTCCATTCTTGTAGATTCACAATCAAAATATGGCTTCCCTTGCCTTCAATTGAGCCATCATTTCATCATTTCCACGAATGTGTTACTTACTCTATGCACCAGCAAATTCACCCTTACCATATGATTTTCCTTCAGTCTCTGGTTTGAATCTTATTTGCAGTATGTGTGTAGCCCCTTTATCAGTTGCATATATAGAATCCACTCCATCGGTTATACTTGTAGCAAACCCCATGAGGCTCCGATCTTCTACGCCTTCAATTCAACAGTTCTTTTCCTCAACTTCAAACTTCGCTACGTTACCAGAGTTCTATTCCTCATCTTGATTTAATTCTGAAAAATGAATTGATGTATTCTTCCCAACAGTGCTTCACAGTCTTCCCACTTGAATAATTGTTCCTCATTACTCTGCCTCTCCAGATATGCTACTTCTGCTTTGTCTGTTGCCTCTGTTCCTTATCTGCCTTGCTGCCTTTGCTGCCTTGCTTCCTCTTTGCTTCTTTGCTATCTCTGCTACTCTCTTTGCTGCCTCTACTACTTGTCTTATGCTTTCTCTGCTGCTTCTGTAACCTGGGCTGCTTCTTTTTGCTGCCCTGCTTCTTTAAATGGCCCTGTCTCTGCTGCTCGACCCTCTCCACATATTGCTGCCTCTTTTGCTACTTCTCTGCTTATATGCCACTCTCTTTGCCTTGTTGCTGTTTCAGGTGTTTCTCCTTTGCCATCTCCTTTGCCATCAATGACAACACTTCTAACACAGATATCCGTTTATAGCAGAGGTCACTGGAGGAGGTTGGCAGGTAGATGTTTTTTTGCGGTGCATTTATAATCATAACATGCACCGGTGCACTTAAAATATATGTGACGCATCGGTGCATAGCAGAGGCTAAAGAACCGTTGCAGAGTTATTTTTAAGTACTACAAAAATAATGGTGTACTTCATACATATGATGCACTGAGGCGTCTAATACGCGATTCCTCCCTTACAATGCACCGATGCGTCATTAGGGGAGTTTTGAGGTATAAAATGGGCCTCCTAAGGAAATTATAAAATAATAGTGGAAATAATAAAATAAGATTACATTACATAATCAAATTTTAGAGGTAAAAAAGAAAAAACTATTTTTTCAACTTATCTCCCTATGGGTTTACTCAAATGTTGAGTGGTAACACTTGTTGGATGAAGAATTTGATTCCTCATTCCTGAGTAACCATCTTGAATACTTTTGATGGAAATTGCTACACGAAAAATTAGAAATATATGAAAAGCATGATTGCAATCATGTTTTTTCATGTATTTATCACTTTTTGTGTAGTAGGGTCCATCAAAAGTATGCAAAATAGGTACTCCTTGGATGAGTAATTAAATTTTACATCCAACGAGTACTCCCACTAGAAATTTGAGTAAACCCTTAGGGATATAAGTTGAAAATACGAGTTGAAAAGCAGTTTTATTATTTTATTATTTTTAAACTTTTTACCTTTTTACTCCAAAAAAGGTGAATCATCCCCCATGGTTAACATCATCATTTTGAATCCTATTGGTTTTTATAAAGTTATTTTTGGTCGTAAATTTTTCTTAGGAGGCCCATTTTAGACCTCAAAACTCCCCTAATGGCAAGTTGATGGTCACCGCAATAGGGTTTTCAGAAAAATGACGGTGTGTTTTATATAAAGAGCACCGATGTGTTGGGAAAAATACTGAGAGGGGGGGTGAATCAGTATTTAAGGCTGAAATTTTTTTCTTTTCTTTCTCTTAAAACCATATGTTATAGTATTGCATCCAATATGTATGTCCATATATCTTATTATGTCTTTACTTAGAGCATTGCATCAGATAAGCATTAAGCATGAACAGAAATAACAGAACAAACCATCAAACATAAACAACACATATGAACACCAGGATTTAAGGTGGAAACCCAATTCGAGAGAAAACCACCACTGCTGTAATCTCAGTCTTCAATTTTTATTATAGAGAAAACTTCTTACAATTTTATGCTGGTGCAGACTCATACCAGCACGCAGGCACCCACCTGCAGAAGGCTGCAACTTCTCTCGTTTACCAGCCTTTCCTGGAAGGGAGCTACAACCCCCTGTTCTCGTTTACCAGTTACCACTGGAAGGGAGCTACAACCCCTTGTTCTCATTTACCAGCTACCACTGGAAGGGAGCTACAACCCCCTTACTGAATCCATCGACCCTCAGCATCACTGCAGACCACGCTTCATCCACTTCCACACAACATACCTTGCAGGCCACCAGATTTATTTAATTTCTTCAAAGGTGCATCCTTAATTCAACAATCTGTTACCCATTCCATACAGATATACTTCAGAGTGAAGTATTCATACACAACCCTTATACATTCTTCATGATTTCTTCAATCGATTGAACCAGGAATTAATCATCATCTGATTTAAATATCTTGATCAATCATCATTTTCACAGGTGCGCCATAGATTCAGATATATCAGAGTTTATTCATACAGATATCTCTAAAAGAGATTTGTTTATTATTAACCCTTTCGCACGCACACATTCTTCATAATTCTCATTACCTTATATAGTTTTCGCCTTTATTAAAACCATGGGTCAAAACCATTCAATTACTAATGGTATTCCTAAGCGGTATTTCCTTTAGCACCCTTACGTACCTTTTTGATTTCTTTTTAATTTATTTATCAATTTGAAGAAATTGATAAATAAATATATATTTACAATTTTGAACAGAACTTTAGGATTAAAGTTAACCCTTCGCATTTTAAACCTTTCAAATAATATGGTAAACCTTTGACCCCGGGCCCACAAATATAGTCAATAGCCAATCAAATACGTGCATGGTACCATAGGTAAACTTCGCGCAAATCCAGCATCCGATCACCGTTATATTAGTAAGCTTCCAGATCAACGGCGTATATGCATATCGCTCGACCTCCGATGCCGATCGTTAACGTGCAATGGCTCGCCGTTCCTGTGTTAATCATCGCGCACCTTCAACAAATGACGACCGTCCGATGACCCCTTCCCAGATCAATGGCGCTTAATGATATCGCTGGGCATCCTGGGTCGAACTATAACGCGCGATGGTGCACAATGAAAAGTGGTTTTGTAAAATCGTACAGGGACGCGTGTCGCCCGTTCTATGGAATCTCTCCCCACCTCTTGAATACCGCTTGCTCGTTGAAAGCGGTGTGATGAAAACCATAAACCGCCTTTACTGTTCCTCCTTCGTGGTTCCGCCCTTCGCTCAAGGTTCCGTTCATGATTCCAAAGGGTTAGTCTGGGTTTGCGCTATAACTCTGGTCTATCTTTGGCAGGATTTCCAATAATCAACGAACAAATGTAGTTCTCTTCTGATGGGATTTCCTTACAAAAATTAACTCGTGACAATTCAATGTCATTTTTCAATTCTGTTATGATATATATATATAACATATCAACCTTCCATTTCGGAGTTCTATCCTGTCATAGTTCCGCTTTTACCTGTACATTCAAAAACATCATATCTCTGCCACCATTAAGTTCTTCAATGGATACACTGAATGCCTCGAGAGCCCCTCATATATTCAACCAAGTAGTTCCACGACTGCAAATATCAAACTAAGCCAGTTCTTCTTTACAAGAAGGTCTCATCCTGGAATTCGAATCCTACCACCATGATTCCTCAACAGGGTTTCACTTTTAACTCCATACGCAAAGACTCATACAGAGGTTCAGGGGATTCCACACAAGAATTACATCAGTCAATACATATAATACGCATATCCCTAACAATGATTTCATTCTTCTCCGGGCACCATAGGTATCCTCTGCCCATTATGAAATTTATCACACGGGTCATATATATTCCAAATTTACTCATACTTAACACAATTCCACAGTTCTTCATACAAATCTTAGCCAGATATTCAATTTTTCCTTCAATCTATTACCTTGTCTCTTCCTAGCAGCTCTCCCTTTTGTCATCTCCTTTGCAAACTGTATTAAACCCCTAATTCAACTCTACTGCTCTATCTCTTTTGCCTTATGGATAGTTTAGGTGCTGCTCCTGTCTTTGCCAATTCCATTGCCATCAATGAAAACATTTCCAACACGATGCGTATGATCAAATGGCACATCAAGACAC